>JAOVYW010011683.1:0-38687 GCA_025775045.1 Hiodon tergisus | reverse complement strand
TTTTTATGGTCATTTAACCCCCCCCCCCCCCCAGTGCTGAAAGCGCACCTGTTTAATATAAGGAACAACTGCCATCACCAGTCAAAAGGGAGTGCGAGCTTTTAAAATCCGCACCATGACAAAAACCAGAGCCCTTCAGCAGTCCATTCAGTGTAATAATAGTTTTTTATAATTTTATTATTATTCCTTAGGTTTTTGTTCTCCAATACCATGTTTTTCAAGATGGTACTGAGCGCTTTGCACGCCACTGATTTACAACCTATGAAACTCCAAACCGATCTAGAGTGATAATGGCTTGTTTGATTCAGAAATCTGCCACCCACTCAAAGCGCAAATCGACAAACACTAGCTAGTGTGTGGGGACCAGTATAACCATGTTAGGACTTTTAAAAAGGCCCTGCTGTCTACAGCAGCCATGCCTGGTGAAGTAGAGAAACAGATGGCCAGGTGAAGGGTGAAGCTTATGTTTAAGGCTCCAAGTCTGTCACCTTCCCCTCTCCTACCCCGGGGGGTGGGGGCACCAGTATCTTTCGCAAACTTGTGAAACTTTTAACATAAATTGTGCCCTGTAAAAAGTCAAATGCAAAAGGACATGGAAAAATTCTTAGGCCAGTGACTCTCCCTGACAAAGGCATTGGAATACATGAGAAGGGAATTCTGGAATGCGAGGGCAGAGAAGTCACATGACGCAAGCATGGATCAGCAAAGCAACAAAAAGAAAAAAGAAAAAAGTGAGGGGTGGGAGGGGTTAGAGGAGGAGGGTTGGGGACGACAGCAGTGATAAAGAGCCCAGGGGAACACAGGACATGCTGTCCCCGCTAACGTCACCTCCTGAATAAAGGGCAGTTATTCAGGCTCTGTTTAAACACGCGGTTATTGTTGTGGCCTGTCGCCACGTGGGCAGCCCATGAAACCCCTCAGTGTTCCCAACCGCACATGAGCGTCAGCACACCAAGGCGAGTCAGGGTCCAGAGAGGGTCTGTCCCTCCTCTCTTTTGTCCGAAGATCTTCACAGCGCCACCCCCTTTAAATTGTCCCCCGGTAACCTAAGTTGCTTACCAAAAGAGAAGCTTCAGGAGGGGTCAGAGTTGAAAGTTCAAGCAGCTGGTAAAGCCCTGTAAAGCTCTTATTTTAGTGCATGGCATTCCTGCTCACCAGACCTATTCCTTTCTGTATAGGGTAGGGGAGAAGCAGCGTAAATGACATTGCCTTATAAAAATGGACGCTTCCAGTTAATGTTTTGCAGTCATGCCTCTAATGGTCAGATAACCACAAACCGAAAAACAATGGACTGTCCATTTGTTTAATACAAGTAAACAAAAGCTGAATCAGGGGGGCACCTCAAGGTTTCCCCTGTCTTTATCGCCATACTTTTAAGGTAGCGAAGGGAGGGAATTATTAATGTTCCTGACGTGCACTGAGGGGACACATGGTGAGATAAAGCGTGTGCCCCTGCATCTCCTGAGGAAAATTGGTCCTCATCCTTCCAACATAACCTCGTCTCATAGGGACAGTACTAAGGGCACAGAGCCAGCAGGCGTTAAACGGTCGAGCGGGTGACAAATACGTGAGGACGTGACTAGGTAAGCCAGGCGGCACGGCGTGGAAGGTACTCTCCCGTTCCCTCTGAATCATGTGTTCCAGCCGCATCAGGTTCCCTGAATAACCAAAAGCAAGGAGTTTGTAAATCTTCCCTGCCGGTGGCAAGCCTTAATTCAATTGAACGGCTGTAATAAATCAAGTCAAATTAATTGTTTCTTTAGAAATTCCAGCATGTGCAATGGGTTGACATGTGTGGGTGTTTAAGGTAACAAGATACACCCATTACACTAGCTAGGCCAACATGAGTTCAAGAACATCACAGACCATCTGTGCACTCAAAAACAAGGTTTCTTCATCAGGCTACCATTAACGGGGTAGCTAGGCAATTTTCAAAATGGTTTGTTTTTTTTTAAATCAGCAGTTGACACGTTATCGAATCATTTCAATAACCACTTATCTAAATCAAGGTCATGGTGCATCAGAGCCTATTCCAGTAGAGACCGGGAGTGAGGAAGAAGGTACCCAGGACTGGACTGGGCAGGAGACACAGTCTCACACGATCAATTTCGCTTTGGCCAATCCGCCTAGCTCGGAGCGTAGGGAACTCTACACTGACAGTGACCAGAGCCGGATTCTTACCTGCGCGGTGGTGTCAGTGCTAACGGCTGAGCTGCTGTGACTCCATTAAGACGCATATCATCCAAAATTAAAGACAGCAGGTCTCCATTTAAGTCTTCAAGGTAATGTTGCCATGGAAAATAAACACGACACTGAGTTGCTTATCTGTTCTGCTCACCACACCGTGCGACTGTACCTCTGTCTGGCCACATACACGCCAATGTTAAACTAAAATTGAGTAGTTTCCGGGTTGGAGCGTTAGACGGCATTACAGATACTGTGCGGAGAACGGTACTTTTGAAGATGACCATTTAGGCAATCTTAAGCAATACCCTACCTTTCAAAACGCCAAAGAAATATTTATATACCTGTAAACCAAAAAAAGCATTTCATACTTTTATCCACAAAAGATTTTTCATAGATCTGACCTGCCACAACACAAAACGCAGTTATTTGCAATGTAAAATCTCCATTTAAAAACCACAATGCTTAACGAGGCTGTTGGCACCGTCCTGAACACCGGCTGGACAGAACCTATTGTCTGCCTGCAGGTCCAATGGGTTCCCCCCCGTCAAAGCAAATATGTTGGCATAGGATGGTGCCTGCTGAGTCTGTCTTAAATACTGTAGGCTGACTAAATCAAAATCACTTTCAGGAATGTGTATATATACCCCTTTTTCAGACGACCCTAAAGGGGAGGGGCATGGCGTGCGCCCAGTGAAACTTAGCGCAAGTGAAAGCCACGGCCATTTCTTCCCGCCACTTCATTATTTATGTTGCTGGCGCAGCGGTAAACGCTGGGCCGAAAGTGCAGCAGAGAGGATAAATGTAGGGCAGGTCAGGTTTGAAGTGTGCGTCGTTCGAAGCTAAACGGCTGCCGGTCAGGCGTTCTCATTGGTCGGCTAGCAAAACAAGAGACGCCCCTCTGACTCGGAAGCAGGAGCAACGCGCTCAGCTTCCATGCCACGCACTCTGCAGCCTCGGTTCAGAAACACCAGGAGTAGAGCGGCCTTGACGAAGCATGACTCCGGACTGAAATTAAAGTACGCTTGCTGACTAAACATAGGTCCTCAAACGCCAAGACTGTTTCGTCTCCACTCTGCTTGGCTGGAAGTACTGAGGTGTGCTTCTTTAACGTTTCTGGGGGGGGGGGGGGGGGACAATTCCCCACCAAGGTTAGTTCCCAAGCTTCCTGGGAAACGGAAAGGGGAAAGAAAAGTGACAGCTGGCAAAAGTAACCGCGATGCTTCGCCTCCCAGGAATTTTACTGCCCTTCGTTTTAAGATTGCGAGAGAGACTGAGAAATCACCTGCACGGCAGGGCTGGTTTATTGGTCAGTACATCTGAAGAGAAGGGCCTGTAACCTGTACTCTGAGATATTTCATTACTAACAACTGGACACAACTGTCACTGAGAAGCCTAAGAAATAAGGGAAACTCACAAGGCAGAAACCAAAGGGGCATATTGATCTTGACACCCCCACGTAGCAGCAGCTCCCTGGCTGGTGGACAGCTACATGGCAGAGGTAAGGGCAAAGAAGGGGTAGGCTGTTGGCAGCGACTCTCGCCTGTGGAAAATGTAAACCAGATGTGCCACTGTGGCCTGCTCTTCTCTGAACGATAACACTGACCCCTTTGTCAGTTAATGGCCCTGCCGCCACGCTGTACTCCCACCCTCTCTCATTCCTCATCTCGTGTTCCTCGCCTGTCTCTCTCTCTCTCTCTCTCTCTCTCTGTCTCACACACACACACACACGAACGCACACGCATACACACGCACTCACACGCATACACACGCACGCACGAACGCACATGCATACACACGCACGCACATGCATACACACGCACGCACGAACGCACACGCATGCACACACATACACACACGCACGCACGCACACACACACGCATGCAAACACACACATACACACGCACACACACAGATGCGCACGCATACACACACACACAAACGCGTACACACACACAAACGCGTGCACACACACAAAGACACGTGCACACACACACACACACACACACACACACACACACACAGTCCCGTTTCATAATAGGCGAGGCAATCTGGAAAAGGTTGAATATTATATAGCCATGGGGAACACAATTGTGAAAACAGAATTACATGGCATTACAGTTTGCCTCAGATGTCAATGTCTAGTGACAATCTTATTCACTTTCCTTTACCCTAGTGTTACGATAATTCCACATTACAAACCAGGCCATTTTAATGTAAATGACTCCGTAATTAGTTTTGTAATGAAAGGGTAACAGGGGAACCAGATTAGTTGCTGGACCACCAAATTGCTTTCATGTTTGGATCGTCAGCACATAGTCGTTCAGAACCTGTCTCTCTTCTGTCCCACCATCCATCGTCTCATTAGCCAGCCAAGAAGACCCACTCCATTTAGAGTTAAAATAAATAACAGCGCAAAGTACCACATTTTAATGAGAGCGTGTGGGAGTATGTACGGTGTACAGGATTACTTGCACAGGCTATTGAAAATGATTTCCATAATTTGAGAAACAATTTGAAGGCAACAATCAATTCTCCTATAAGGGAGGTGCGTGGTTTAAACAAACAAACAAAAAAAGGGATATTGGTGGGATAATGTTAGATCCCATGTACTATAAAATTAAATCACATGTACAAGATGTGGAACACGCAGGCCAAAACATTTACCAGCTCAAAATTGCAAACCCATATAAACATTTTAGCATTCGTTAACAAAGCAACGTTTCCCCCGGCGCAGTTAAGACATGGCGGGCCGTCATGCCAAAGGATTTTGAAGGAAACGGTATCCACCGGATTTTTCCTCGCTTTCTTGTGCATAATATAAACAGTCTGAAGAAAGGAATGCCCCAACGTCAGTTCTTTAGCATTTCTCTGACCCTACAATAGCACCAAGGTACAGAGTATGATGTGATTACAGGCAGCTGATGTAATCCTTAAACCTGGGTGAAAGAAAACCATCAGGTATATTTAACCAGGAGGAGCATCTGAAGCATATGTGAAAGCATTGCAGTGTACATCTGCAGCTGCTTATTTGTTTACATGACTGAGAGGAGTGGACTGCGGGAAGTGCCTGTTCCCTTTAAACAGCAGCCTGCAGGCTTTTGTTCCAACCAGGCAGTGAACCACCTGATTCAACTAATCATTGTCTTGATTGAACCAATTTAGCTTCAACCCCCCCAGGTCTGGATGTGTTGGTTTAAAGAGAGCTGAACACCTGCTCTGCCACAACCCTCCGGGGCTGGAGGTAAGTAGCCTCCAACTCCTACACGGTTCTTGCGCCTCCTAAACACGGACAGTGCGATGGCCCCCGAGCCATCCCGAAATGCACATGTGGAAAACCACTTTGGAAATGGACTGTAAAATTCGGATGGGGACCTTTGAACAGGGAGGGGGAGAAAACGGTGCAGCGACTATTGTTTTGCAGAACCAGGTGCCCGATAATGCCTGTTCCATGAAGGCTAATAACACCCTACCGCCTAGCTTCCCTTTATTGTGGGCAGATAGCCTGTGACAAAGCAGCGACGCAGGGAGATTTAAGATGCCATTAGCCCAGGCGAGCGTCTCCTGACACTCCACTGCAGGCGTTCGGGAAGCCCAGGCGGAATTTATTGGGATGTTCCCTGTCAGCGATCAGGCTTTAACTAAACGACTCTGGTGTTGAAAGCAATTAAGTCGAGTGTTGAGAGCACTGTAGCAGCCACTGTACCGTGAATGGCAAGCTGCTCAGACTTTCTATAAATCCTAACATGGATGGATGTGTGTGTGTGTGTGTGTGTGTGTGTGTGGCGGGGGGTATAATCTCTGCTGCACTTCACAAACAGACAAACACGCACACTCACCAGCAGTGAGGTATCTGTCCCCTCAATAAGGGCTCTGCAGTTTGCCTTATGTTACGTGCTCACAAAACAAATTCCCCTTTTATTTAGAACAGTTCAAGAGGTACTACACTTAGCATTTACAAGTCAAGGCCCGCTTCAAATTCAGCCTAAAAAGGTAGTAGGTAGGGCCGCTTCCAAAGGATGATTGATTGCCAAACTTTAAATGAACACATTGAAATGTGGCTGCTCAGCCCACGTAACCGTAAACATCGCTGAGCAGATATACAGCATTGTGTGTATATTAATGGGGGACCTTGGAGAAAAAAAAGGGGGAAAAAAGAGGTTATTTCTGGGTCTTCTTAGAAAACTTTTTTTTTTGTTGCATTAGTTGGAAGGACAAACTGAATTCTGTCTGGGGTATTATATTTAGTGGCACTCCGAGCATCTTTTCTTTATATGGCAGAATACCGCAAAGCAATCCTGACAACGTGCTGTCTGGAAAGTGACGATTATCCACAAGTCCTCATGGTCACCTCATAGGCACTTAAGTCGTAGAAAATTAGAATGGGGAATGAACGATGAATATGGACGAGCTCTCCATCACGGATCTAAATACTCACGGAGCTTCAATCATATTCCATCTTATTACCAGCTGAACTGGAAAAACCAATCTAACTAATGCTTCAGGATAGGCAGGTATTTTTGGCTCATGAATGCGAAATATTATAAATTGCCCAGACCAATATGATCTTCAATGGACAACAATGCCTATTTGTCTTATACTCCCATAATTTCAGCATAATTGTGGGTGTTTTTGTGTGTGGACAATAGCAAGGAAAAAGGCCAAAATGTTTTCAAATATATTCTTAAGAAAACAAAAACAAATGAAGGGCTTCAAAAAACCTAAATTCCTTCTGTTCCTGCAATTGCCTTTCATCGCCACCCCGGGCTCATTGTAAAAATAGAACAACTGTGTAAATCTAAACTTCTGTACTGTGGAGAACTTGGGCTGACACTGAGCCGGCGAAAGAGAAGGAAAATTAAAAAGGGCTCCTTTACATACCATTACCGTGTTTGAGGATCTAAACGAGAACGGCACCATCGCTTGACAAACTTGACAATAAGTGGGATTAATCTCCTGATAGATTTCATACCATCAAAAGTGAAGAAAAATGCCACACCTTCGGAACTCTTCCTATGCCCAACCGAAGCTTACCTTGAGTGCAGAAATCCCAGGAGTTTGTGTCATGAGTTAAATGGCAAGAGATGGCACAGCACAGACAGTGACGGTGAGCGTTTTTGATTTGACCGGGCAGGTGTGAAGTGTGTGGCCAAGTCCCAGCGCTTCCCCGAGCGTAAACGCACAGAACCAGCACAGCGTACCCGCACAGGGGGCACGGGCCTCTGCGTACGCCGACCTCTTGCGCTCCCGTTCCACTTCCCGTGCAGCTATTTTGAAATCATTCCCATCCTTCACACAGAGAAGGGCCTCCTCGCTGCGTGGCTCGGATTCCGGGAAAAGACACAAGGGGCCGAATAACTTCCTGTCTGCTGCTCTCTGAAATGCAGAAGAGCGGAAAGGAACACCGGGCTAACTTCGAGCTCCCAGGAAAAGCCACGTGTGTATTTATAGGCAAGGGCAGAGGTGTTTCTGGCTGCAAGACTGTAACCGCTACTGAGACCAGGCTACCCTCCTAACCCTGGAGGGGCAGTAAACGGGAATGAGGAGTGGAAGACCAAAGACTTCAAGGTTTATAAAGGAACTATAAAATATGCCATTTCACAAAAACAATAAACAAAATGCCTTCAGGCAATGAGAAATGAAAGTGGAAATGCAATTCGGCGATAAAACCAAGATTCCTCCATGAGAGACGAAACAGAGTGTTATAAAAAATGCGGCTTTAAAATATCACGCGAGTGAGCAGGAATTTTGTGTGTGCTTGCATCTACATGCTTGATCACACCAAACAATCAGGATGTGATTAATTGTAATCTGCAGAGCGTGGATAATTGGCTGGATGTGGGTTATTTGACTCGCATGGAAAGAGGTCAGCCTCTCTGTTAGGCTTCTCGCACAGCGGTATCTGGGGGTTCCTCTTAGCAGGAGACCTTGACAGAGTGCCAGCCCTGAAGAAAAGCAGTGCCTTCTCATTGGCCAGAAAACAAAAAAGCTACCAATCAGGAAGCCCCATGGGTCCAGGGTCAATTCAGTCAAAACCACCTATGTTCATCTTATCTTACCTCTAGAATATAGAATACTGGGTTAATCTTCAGTTTATCTTTCATTTGATAACTGAAACGAACGGGTCACTAATTCAATCCCTTTTGCATCAAGGGGATAATAAGGGGTTAACATCCATCTCCATAGAGCAGGAAGAAAAAGAAAACATGGCAGCAAAAACAAAAAAATACACAACCACCAAAAGTTAGGGAAATGTTGTGTGTGAGTGTGTCTGTTGTCAAGTGCAATCATTTAAGGCCAATCAGTGAATAATTCTTCAGAGAGTTGTAGTTGTCAGTCAGAGCTTAATCAGCCCAAGAAGGGTAGAGGCAAAGGGTTTTACACTGAGTAATATAGGCATCAGTGCATCGACACACAAATAAGCACCTAACTGAACCTCTCTTAGAAATACCTAACAGAATCCCAAAGGACTGGGCACCTTTCAGGAACAAGGAAACTCATTTACAGTGGATTTGGGTTTTTTCGAGTTTTCTTTGTGACACTCTTCCACAATTAAAGCGTACCTGAAAAACGGAAAAGCGGATCTAGAAAGAACTGAGCAGAAGTAGAGCAAGGCAGGGAGGGGGAACATCAATACCCATCCCTGAAGAGAGAGCTACACAAAAGATGCAATTATCCTTAACCTATTTTGTTTACGCAGCACAAGTGAACTGTAATTTACAGCTCGCTCTCAGGGCAGCAGCAAATTAAAACATTGTGACTCAGATGAAAACACCAAACGATCTATCAGGAATTTGCCGTCACACGCCCTTTCTTTTTTAGATGTTCAAATGGCAGTGATGGCGATGACAGCCTCGATCCCGCTGGCAGCACCCCGTTCCCCCTCCCGCTGCCAGGAAAAGGAGAAACCCTCCACCTCTTAATCTTTCTATTAGTCAAAGGCGAGGAAGGCGAGGTGAACTAGCTATTGAGTTGTGCTGTTGTTCGGTCCTCGCCGGCCTCAACCCTGACCACAGGGCACAGGACACATTCAGTCTCTCCCTAAGGAAGCAAGTATTTTTTTGTTTTTGTTTACAATGATAGCGTTTTGCAACCAAACAAAAAACTTGATACCGGTTTAGGTAAATGCGGCTGCAGGAGGACAGGGTCGCATGGTCGTAATGGAGTGATGAGGATCGCTGTACACTTCTGTCACTGCCAACAGCACAACTCAATAGGCAAGGACGAGGAGCCTGCATGAACTAGGAAGAAAATTTGTCTTAAAAGTATTCAAAGGGAAACCTCCCTTAAAAGTATTGTTTTGCCGGCATGCGTTCCCAGAAATAAGTTAGAAAACGTTACATAACCAATGTCAGGGCTGCCCCAACCCTATGTAAACTTTAAGATGCGACTTTATGTGGCACGTAGTCTTACAATATTCAAAGCAGCACGTTGACAGAGGCAGTATACTGTAAAGCTAACTACAATGGTTCATATTCGTTCTTACATACGGAATACAGCCATGCTACAAATTGCTTATGGAACCGTGAACCATTACACCGTAAATTATTGACAAAGGCATTAGACAGGGTTTTTCTTTCTTCCTGTCAGGTAAAAAATAAAATCTAAAGGAAAGCCTGATACCAAAACAGCTTGGCTGATGTTTCTGGAACAATCTACTCCTAAAGGAAGCAACTGGTGCATTCTCTACGTGAGGAACTCTTGTTCAGTAAAAAAGAACTTTAGCTACATAAGCTATTTTGTAATATACCTTGGTGAAAGTTGCAGCCTCTCTAACTTGCTGAGAGACGTTATGGGATATTTAGCTCTTTTATGGGAACTTAAAGTTAACTGTGCGGGTAAGTAAGGCTACATTCCTCAGCGTACTTTATTGCACAGTTACAGCTAGGATGGATTTGCAATGAAAGGCATGGATGTGCACGACGGTAAATCACTTCAGCAAGTGCTCGCCCTGACGGTAGTTCTACCATGGGTGAAAATCAAGTGATGTCAAAATGCTGCGGTAAACATCTCAAAATCGGGCCCTC
Source organism: Hiodon tergisus (assembly GCA_025775045.1). NCBI lineage: Eukaryota > Metazoa > Chordata > Actinopteri > Hiodontiformes > Hiodontidae > Hiodon > Hiodon tergisus. The sequence continues at coordinate 28,476 of JAOVYW010011683.1, read as the reverse complement.
TAGAAACAATTTAGCTATACAGCTTTAAGTGCAGTTGTGGAGAGGGAGAAAAATAAAATTACACCATTCTTTAAAAATTATCCTGTCACTATCTAATTGGTGGAAACAACCAACATTTTGAAGAGAAAGGAGATTACAGCAGCCACTGCTTCAGTGCGAATATAGATATATGACCGTGGACCCTCCCATTTCAGTTGCATTGTCCTTTGGCTGAATTGTGTATAATAGCAGTGTTTACCCGAGCACTTTATGGGCATGGCAACATACTATAAAGAAGTGAGTTTGCGTGTAGCTTATAAAAAGAGCTTTAGCTTGCAAGCTACAAATGCTATGCATGGAATTTAGCTAGCTAGTTCGCTAATCCCATCAGCGGTCTTTATCCCTATTAGTGATAGGAAACTTAGTTGCCAAACACATATTAACACGTTCTACATTGCCCCCTGGGACAGTCATGCCCATGAAACACCATATAACATACATGAAGTGGTTAATGATGGCGAAAATAGCAATGAGTAGTGTACTGGAGTGGAGGAGGAAAATATAGTACCCCTTGGTTATGTCTTCAACGTCGATGATGACGTAAAATAATTGAATTTTAGCAAGACAGTGACATGTGACTAGCCCACACCTCCCCTGCTATGCTTGCTCCCCCCCCCGGTTTCTGTGCTGACTCCACATTCTTCATCTTTCTGCCCCAGAGAACACTCGCTTACACGGGCTTCACTTCTGAAAACTCTGTGTCCACACATGCGCCAGCTAATGACCAACAACATCAAGTAAGATATTGGTCTCAGATATTTTTTTTAATATTGGCATCTTGAAAGCTATACAAACTCAGAGGGTAAACTAACTTTGTGGTAAACTTGCATCCCCAAATGTAATGTTTGTAAGAAAACAAGAGTTCTAGAGTACCAGAGACTGTTCATGTATCCGATATTTGTATTTGCTGATAAAGAAGTCCTTCCAAGGACCTCCCTCAAGGTTGGATTGATTGAGTTAGTCATGTAAAAACAATGTGCATTTTAATACAGGAGAGTCAACAGTATTTTGAATGAATTAGGGGGAGCAGGTTCTCATGGTCTGGCACCATTGAGCCAATAGACCAACCAAAGCGCACTCAGGAATCCAACTTCAGATGCTGGCCTGGTCTTAATTCCCTTGATAACTGCAGATGAACGGAATACATCACCCAGCAGTCATGGGGGCAGTTGTGGTTCACATGCTGGCAAGCACTATAGAAAAGGGTGCACACAGCACATGTTCACCGGGTCATCATCAGGGGAAACGTGGCAACAAACCAAGACAAAGACGGATTAAGCCGGCAGCCTTTAGAGCCACAGCCCATTAACCACAACCACAATAACCACAATGAATCGGCACTTTACTCAGTAAAAACGGGAAAATACACCAGAGGCTAATTTTAACTATTTAAATTCCACTGAAATTCCAACCTTCTAATGTAGCCCTAAGTGAGTGGAATACAAAAAGACCTAACATTACCACTTGTCATTTCAGTATATCAATACCAAACTGTTATAATACTTATAATTCCCAAGAAAAAAGTAAATACATGGAATTCTCTCAATAATATACATCGACCAAGAGATAAAATTTGGTGACCTAAGAAAGGCCACAACCCTAAGTCCTCCATTTCAACAGAGACCGTGCTCTAGGCCATGAAATGTTTCTTGTGCACCGCAGTGTAAAGAAAACCACTCAGCCATAAGGCTATTCAGGCCTAATATTTACATAGCCGGGACCATGATAAATTAAAATTAAGGCTAAAGTAATGTCAACAAGATGTATATAACAAGAACCTTTTCTTTCCTTGGTGCTACTGGCTTTGTTCATGAGTACATCATGAAACCATTGGGAACAATGAGGATGGGCAAAATTAAAAGCAACCTCTAACAGCAAATGACTCAATCCTCAACTCTCATGGTAGAATCGCCACCATAAAATAAATAATCTTCCACTATGGGGGACAAATCATTCTAATTTCCCCAAGTAACCCTTACTGAATGCAAATACATCAGCCTTATTGCATTATTCTCCTTAATATTCAGATAGTCACACAGATAAAGATAAAGGGAGTAATAGATCATTTTTACAACACACACTCTCTCTCTCTCTCTCTCTCTCTCTCTCTCTCTCTCTCTCTCTCTCTCTCTCTCTCTCTCCCCAATACAAGACAGCCCCTGGGAGCAAATGTTTCCATGCCTGTCCTTTTTCAACCAGGAAGATGAAATGGTGATTTACAGTAAAGGACCCTTTTCTTTTATTTACAACCAAACCTCTTCGCTTAGAGAAAGAAGAGTCCCTCTGCACAGCAGCTGACCAAACAGCCTAAATGAACAGGAGGCCTAACAATGGCGACTTACTTCACCATATTACACAGAGATGTGTCTGGGGCCAGGTAGAGTCAAATCTAACTATAAAAATCTATCTGATGTACAGCTCTGTCTTGCTAGCAGGGGGAGGGTTCTTACACGCAGAGGTCAGCCGAGGCAATAGAATTGACATACACATACACGCACAATGTTTCATGCTAGCGTCCACCGTCTCCTGTCTGCTGTGGGCCATCCACATCCGTCAGGGCTGGCAGGGAAACAATACAAGACAAACAGGATGACAGATGGGCGGATGGATCAATAATCTATGTGACAATGCAATGGCTAGGATTATCACTCCTCCTCTGGTGATTAAACACTGAGGCCGCTTAGACACACAGACGACTGCAGCCGCAGTAACGTGCAGCTCGTCTGAGGTAGCTGTCTCGGTCGGGCAACGACCTAAGAGTGTGCTGCGAGGAAGTTTCTGCTCCCTACGCCATAATTAAACGCCCCGGAGCAAGGGGTTCAGATTCATTATCCCACCTTTATTTGCATGCAAATGTCAGCTCTCCAGTGATCTCCAGCCACCTCCTGCTTTTTGTCTCTGTGTCCCTTGTCCTCACGCATACACACCCCACTGTGGTGACTGTTCTGCCCTGAAGACCTGTCAGTGTCGGACCCGCCCCCTGGCATACGCTTGGCGGCTCCAGATTAGCTCCGTGGAAAAAAAATCCCGCGCGCAGGCGACATATCCTCTCTCCCTATCTTCAGTCCAGGAGAGGTGCGCAACACTCCCAGAAGAATCAGGCAAAAAGAAAACAAAACTCAAGACGGCCGGTGGTCTGTGCGATAGTGGGTTCGATTACTCCATTTTAAACTGGCCAATACATTCAGAATACATATTCACAGCGTAATATCGCGCCCATCCCCAAAAGGCTCGGGATGCGTCGTCGCTCAGCGGCTGCGGTATCAGTTTAATCTACACACACGCCCGCTCCCCTTATTTGTAGACGCTATCACCTTGGATCAAACGGTGAAAAGACAGCCAGAGATAACAGCAATTCATTCTCCAGTAAACTTCTCATGTCTTTATTCCCCCGCCTCCTAAACGCTCCCAAATCCCAATGGGAAGATAAAATAAAGGGTATTATTCTGGGTGCGTTCGCTGCCAACCAACAAGGTCAACGCTCTGAGAAAAAGTAAAGAATCTAATAAAGGGGAGCAGACCAGTGTCATTAGTCTTCTCTCTAATCCCACCGCTTTGAAAGGAAGCAAGCTACGTCCACTCAATCAGCTTCTTCTCCCGTACAAAGTACAAATCCCCACTTTTGCTTAATAGCAAAAAGCAGCTTTGTGGACAGGTACAATCTTCCCCATTATAATAACTACGAGAAGTAAGGAGGGGGAGGGGAATTAAAAAAACGCTCATGCACACGAAGATAAATAATAAAAACGAATAATTCTCCCTAACCACCTCCCCCCCTCCCGGTAATCTTTAAATCACAATACATCTCTCACTGATTGTTAGGTTGTCTTTCTGTGGAAGCTGTATTAGTTTTAATCGGGGTTTATCTCCTCTGATACGGAGATGGAATAGGCAATTTATTTATTTACATTATTTTTTCGTTCCAATTATATTTATCAGTCAAGAGCTTTTCTGGTCCCAAACACGGGATTGAAATAAATAACGACGGATTCAGGCACTCATTAAAGGCAGCCTTGTGTCTTCTGGTCATAAGCATGACTACTCTAGAGGTGCAAGACACTGTCAGGAACGCCTCACAGTAACAAAGCTATCATAGCTGGAGTCTGCAGCCCGGCCAGCGTGTGGATGAGCAAACCCACTGAAGGCAGCAGAATGGCAAAGGGAACACCCAAATCGACTGCTAGCCCGGCCTTTTGCCATGCATTGAAAGAAACCACAGCAACACGTATCTGTCACAAGGGCTGTTGGGATGCCATATCGTTAGGTATTGCAGAATATCGTTCTTGAACACCATGAGTTCCATGTCCTTTGGAGAACATGCCGGCTAAAAAAAACCCTACTGCTGACAGAGCTGTTGATAGCTGTTGTAACTTGACTGTAATTCCTGTGCCCTTTGATTAGACTTTCACAAGCATTGTTGATATAAAATAAATGGTATCAATTGTCCTACAAAAAAGATAATTAAGTATGTACAGCAGTGTATCATTTCAACGTGGGATGGAACTCATCCTTTCTATATCATTCATCTCTATGTAAACCAACTGATTAAGTAGAGACGTTTGATCACTGCCGGACACACGCTGATATCCAAACCTGGTAATACAATCCCTTCAAATGAATTTGAATGATTCAGAGTACAGTGAACTCATACACTAAATAAAACATAATTACTAAAGCTACATTGGCGGTGCACTCAATCACAATTACAATTACAAAGGCACTTTGAGGCGTTGCAGTGGTGCTATCACAAGAGCAGAGTTAGACATTCACACTTTACACAAGTAATAATTTTTTCCAAAGATTACAAAGGAAGGGTGAGAGAAGACATAAAACTCAGTCCGGGAAGGCGGGGGGAAGGAGACTGGCCAGAAAACGACAGACTTCAGGACACGAATCCTATCATTCAAAAACAAAAATAAATAAAAACACAGGTTCCCTTTTCAAATCAGACGGCCACAAACCTCAAGAGCCTCCACAACCCTTCTGGACCCGTGAGCAGTGCCAAGTCACAAGGAGAGAGCCAGAAACCTCATCCTCTCTGAGAGATCTTTATTTCACTCTCGCATAACAGTAATCAATTAACCCCCTTCCTGTCACCATCATCCCTTCGCTGTATATCCCACCCCTAAGACCAATCCAAAACCAGCACGCCCCCCCCCCTTCTCCCCAGCAGATGTCTACTGATTTGGGGAAGATGACAACAAAAGGATTGCTTCTGAAAGGGGTCAGGTCTACCCCTTTTGCCTCAAGCTCTCTGTTCTGACACAAAAACCAGAAGATTAATGGCTTTTAGCACATGAAAAACCCAACTCGGTCTCTCCCTCAGTTTCTCTGCAGCAGGCCTTTCAGCATTCGTGAATTGACTATCACCCAACCACCCACAAACACACAAATCTACACCCCCACCTTTTCTGAACATGGAAGGTTCCTTCAACAGAACCGGACTGCTTCTACACGCTTCCTTTATGTCAGTCACCAACAAAGGCTACTCGGCATCGAAGAGATCTTTTTTATTAGTGTGGTCCATAATTTTTGTGTGGTCCATAACGTTTTTATTAAAAAATAAGCAACACTGACGCCTAATCTTGCATGTTATCCCAGTGCTAATTTCCGCAGTCATTCAACTGAAATGCTACCTAACACATTAAATAGCAAACACTGTACTGTGTGACTGAAGCCATGTTTCAGGCTCATTTTCTGATGAAAAGTAAAAGACCCAAAAACACCCATGTGCTAAATCTCCATAACACACTTCTGTCATTCCCACAGCATTGGGTGCCACCAACCTGGTGTTACAGAGGACATACTAGATGGACAACATTCTGGTTCCTACTGGACCGGAATTTATATTCCAGATCACACGTCTGATTAATATTGGAACTTCACCGAATACACTGCTGCAGAAAAAGACAAAAGTGAAGAAAAAACCCACTTAATTTAGCTAAAAAAGACAAACTTAGTTTAGCTCATTAAGTGCAAAATATTTTTTGGACCATTTTGTATGTGGTATGTTTTCATACATGAATAATATACACAGATAATAAAGTCGAGTTACGATTTGTGGAATTGTGAACATCATGGACACAGCAGTTTCTATATAGACGCCGATATTGAAATGTCCTAAAATCTACTCCCTTGATCAGAACTTCTCCTGATATTTCTTTTTCAAACATTGACTCATTGGGCTAGATATAAACTGAGAACTGAACATTCAAAAGAACACAAATGGCCCGATCACATGAATACATGACCACTTATTACACAAAATGGGCCAGCCATCTCTTACTAAATCTTGAATGAGTGGCAAGTCACCCGAGTGCTTGGGTGTGGTAAGTTTATGACTCCTGTTGTCAAAATACCCCGAGGGGTGGGGGGCTCGCACATCAGTCTGGAAGCAGAAGATGATAATTACACTTTACGAGCACGAGACTGGATAAAGTAACAGAGGGAGTATGAAAATGAGCTCAGTTTACCCAATAAGGGTAGTAATTAGAGCTCACAAAAAGGCGGTCTGCAGCATCTCAAAAGACAATTCAGGGGGATACACAAGAAATCAATGAAGGCATTCAATGGTGAGAAAGAAATGTTAAACATTATACCATCAGAAAATAAGTAGAGCATTTCATTGGTTTGACATTTTCTACCCACCCAACCAGACTGGTGGCGGACTGTGGCAGCAAGGATTTGGAGAGAGCGGTCAGGTTCTGAGAAATCCAGAAAGTGAAGAAGCTTTTTCATCAGTCATCCATACCACAGAGCTGGGGAGTTGTGTATTCCAATAAATCAAATGTTTCAGGGGACTGGATTGGCTCTATCGATTTTCCCCATCGGTCACCGAGTGTTGTGTCCGTTTCAAGCCTGACTCCACACACCAGAATGGGGTTTAGCCCACACGCTGCAAAGGTTCTGTGTAAAGACAAGTGGTTTCTCTTCAGGGTCATACTATTTTTCAACTACAAGGAGAACGGTCGGCAGCAGCCTGCAAATTCAGCTGCAGTTGGTCAACAATCGGTCAATAATTTCACAAGACTAATAGCCTTTCCCCATAGATGCAGCGCAGGTGTGAGACAAACTAGATAATGGGGAAATGTATATTGGAATACAGCAGTTTGTGAGGGGAGAAAATAAAGGAAAAACCAGGGGCTGAACCCCACATGGAGAAGCAGCTGAGGGACTCACACAATGGCCATTTCAGTTGAAGGGCTGCTCTCTCAACAGTAGCGCTCTGATTTCCCCGCTACAGCAACCACTCATCTCCGATAGAAAGGCCAAAAAGGGAGAAGGGGGCACTTCTCAAGGAGGGGGGGGAATGTTTTATTTATTTATTTTAATTTGTCTAGCCAGAGACAAATTGCAGCCGATGTGAACTGAAGAGCCACGATTTAGTACTCAGGACAAATTAAGAGGAATAAACCCAATTAGCTGTTAGAGTGGATTAGCCCTGTGCAGCACACCTCTATATTAGAAGCCCCGAAGCTTTCGTTATTAATGTGGCCTGCCACCACTGTACCTGCCATTCAACTGCAATACGACCACCTGCAGAGCTCTCAACCTTATAAAATTTGTTTTTATCGTATACACATCCATATGACAAAACTTGGTAGTAACATTTGTTTAGGACTATCATGCTCATCGTTTCATTAAAATAATTTCATTTAAATACACTGGTGGAACCAGAGGTTTTGTTTGTTTAGTGCTTGGGCTGAGAACACACTTCCGCTGAGCTTGTCGCTGCGCTATTATGTCTCCAACTCGTTAACAAGCGGAAGTTTCACGCAAGCTCCTTGTTAAGACGCCCCCACTCACCTTCTACAACACAAGCCTCTGCATCCTTGCCCATCTGACCAGGAAATAAGTTGCGTAACCCAGTCTTCCGTGTCAACTCTACCAGGACCATGGACGTTTTCAACAGGAGAAATACACCCTGTCCACCACCACCGGCAGATCATTGTTTTGAGTCAGTGTTTGCTAAAAAGCCCTGTACATCACATCTGGGGCACAACTTATAAAAATAAAAAAAACACTTTACAAATTTTTTATCAAGTTTCTTTACAAACTTTTAATCACCTAAGCCAAATAGTTAAATCAAAATTAAAATAGAGATCCAAAAAGCAGGTTAATGTTTGTCTTTACTACATATTGAGCATTTATTACAAGAGACCAAGAGATTTCTTCTACCGAAGTCCATAACATTTAAATTCAAACACAAACTCCAACTCACAAACTCAAAAACACAACATTTAACCAATATTACTTTTCAAATCTACTTTTTCTATTGTTTAATCTACAATATTACTTGTTTAATGCTTTGTATTTTTTTTTATATGCATTTTTGCAATGTATTCAACAACACAGCACGATATTTGCATAAATTGTTACTACTGGGATAGCAGTCATTTCCTTACACTGGTTCAAATCAAACTGACTCCATATCTGGAATAATAATGCGAGTTTTTATATAATCTGTGGTCTATTTTACATTCCTTCAAAATATATCATATTGATTAATCGTTAGAATTTTTTTTGTTTAAACGAGCAGTGAGAAGGGTGAACCAGGGTATTGGTTGCCTTGGGAAAACGTCAGAAAGTGCATACACATACACATTCCTGGGATTCACGAATAAAAAATTCAAATCACCCGACAGCGGCAGAAAATCCTCTGAGCAGCTCCTGACTACAAGACACAGTAGACACCTTTAAAATTGTCTGTAAAATTTTCAGGCTACATATTTTTATCTGCAGTTCTTTGCAGATTAAAGTACATATTAGTATAAAAAAGTAACCCTCTTGTCCTTAGATTGATATATGCGAATCCCCAGGTATAGCTGGCCTACTCAAGTTATATTTGAATAGACCTACTGTCAATGTACACTGATAATACCAAGTGTTTTGGTTCAACTGTCATAATAAGCGGAAAACCAAACACTACGAAACCAAGTCAAAACGCACTGCTTGAGGGTACAGGTTTCAACACACCAATGGGATTGTTTGAACACGTTTTGTAGCTTACGTTGTAAAGGAAGAAAAATCATTGCCTATAACCAAACTGCACTCGCTAGAGTTACAACGTATGCAGCGAACGTAATAATAGACCATTGCAAATAAACGGTTTATGCTTTCAAGTGAATAACTTTAAATTTTCAATTTCTTATGAGTAAAAACCCAGACTTCTTATGGCCGTGTTTGCCAATTAATTTATATCACAACATGCTTAACACTTACTGTACAAAGTGTATCATAAAATTTCGTGTTTTTTGCGCAAATACGATAATCTATCATTCAATAATTTTTACGAGCATTTTGTCCATTTTGAAACATTTAAATAAATTTCATAATTTAATCAGAAAATAACAAAAACGAAAAATAAGTAGAAACCGAGATAAACTTATTATAAAACTATTTTCATTTAGCTTAGAAAAACGCTTTGAAAAAGCGAACGCCTCAATTCGGAAACTGGTTAAATGAATAAGCTCAGAAGTACCTAAACAAAGAAGCGCTTACAATTTTAAGGAACAATGAACGAACGGCATATTGGAGTAAAATTGTGGACCTGCTAATACAGCAGGGCGACAATAAAGAAAATTCACTTTCTAAAAATGATCATTAAACGATACGGTAAAAATGAAAATGGTCTTGAGAAAATAACAATGTGGACCGTTTAATTACTTACCTGAGAAGCCTATGTTTCTCCTTCCCAAAGCCACCCCACTCGATATCATTTGGTGGGGGGCAGATGTGCTGTCGTCCAGATTCCCTTCCAAAAACTTTTAAGTCGCATCCATTAAATTGAAAGAAAAAATAAGAATAAATCCGTAACTCTTCGTTAAGTTCTCTCGATAAAATAAAGAGTGGTAAGGCAACACAGCCCTGGTCCCTGTAAAGCGTGTATTCAGTTTTCAAACTATGCTCTCCGTATAGATTTTTTTTTTTTTTTTTTTTTATGTACGCAGTCACTTGTTCCCGTGTCTGTAAGGTTATCCCTGTAAGATTTTTGTACGTAAGTTGTCAGTTTTTTTTCGTTCTCTACTCTTCTTTTCGACTGGGGGTGGGGAAACGTGCGAAATTATCTTGCCAGTCGAGGTAACCCGTCCCCCAAACTCTACGAGTTCCTGTAACTGCACAGTAGTAGTTGCTCACGTGACCATTTGCTTGTGAATCGCACAACAAAGTGGAAACAGATGACGGACGGGGGTCTAGCGTTATTTGAAACCACGGAGCTTTGCGCATGAGAGCGGGGAGTAGAAATCGCGGCGTATTTAGTTGAGCTATTTGCGTGTTAGACGCTGCTCTCTTTTATTTAAGCGTCCGGGCTATGAACAGATGCGTAAATGAGATGTACTAGAATACAACATTGCGCGCACGAATTGATTCGAGTAAGCACGTTGTGTAAACGGTTTTAGGTGTTGAAAACTCGTCGTTTAAAGCCTTTTACTCCTATATGGTTCCTATAACTTCTCAGTTCTTATGATTTCTCAGATTGCTGCATATTCTCTCGATTACTGCGTATTCTCTTGAAGCTAATTACGATTCAATTATAATTATTGTTCACTTATATCATTTTATGATAGACTATCTAAAATTAACATAATATTAGTTGTGTTGTGCTCGGGTAATACATAAAAAAGGCGTAGGGACACTCTCCACACACACCTACCTGCTAGAGTCCTGACTGTTTGCACTCGTGAGTAGTAGCCTTTTGATTTGTTTTGTCTTTTCTGCCTGCTCCAAGTCATGACCCCGTAGTACTAGCAATGTGGTCCTACATTGCAGTTCCACAATGGTTTCACTATACAGTACTATTACCATGTAAAGTTACCATGAAGTAACAATCGTGAATGTTTGTTTATCTAAATATAACTCCCACCATCGTCGAGTGGGGGAAACCCAATCTCTGACCTTTTTAACATTATTCGCTTCCCTGCGCAAATGGGCATCGTTCACGTCTTCTGTAAAATCCTTGCAAACGCTTACATTAACGTGTCAGATTGAGTTTAAAATCACAAAAAACGCAATTTGGTTTGAGTTATTTATCGATATTGATCTCTGTGCTGACACCAAACCACATGGCTGTTCTCCAGAGCTGCCAGCTCAAGACTGAGCAGCTGACCTTGAAAGTTCTGGTGCCGCCACTTAAAACCGGTTCCAACAAGTCACCGCTATAATCAATTCTGTTTCCACAAGCCACACACAAAAATCTCATTTACAGTCATGCCTACCTAGAAAACAAATGTCTCCTGGATAAGAACGTGTCTTATTTACAAGCTTTTTATTCTATCGGATTCTTTTCATGTTTGTCGTCTATGTCATTTGAAACCATATTATTTCAGATCCATCTGTTTTGTGTGTGTATTGTTGAACATAACAATGTATTGTATATATCCTAGACTATGTAACCAAGATGTGCGGGATTAGTTTAACAGGCTTGCATTACAAACATGCGTGCAAAGTTCAGATCACTGGTTTCATTTTGGGGTAAAATCATCTTCTGTGTGAGACATAGATGTACTGTACCTCGGATTCAGAGGTAAATGATCGTTTTCACTTCCAGATCAGACCAAAACTTGCAATCAAGGGCACAAACATTTGCAGAGTTCAACCCCGGCCAATGTGTGATAAATAGTCCATATCCATCCATATTCCTTTCTTCATATAAAGATATATAGGTGATCAATTAATTTTCTCTGTATCTTTTGTTCAATTAAACAGTACATTTAATGCTACTAGCTGCTTGTTCCAGGTGACATGAAGCTTAACCGTGGTACATTTAAGAACATGGGTCAGAAAATGGGCTTTGCAGCCGTGATATTGTTGTGAATAAGAAAAGAGCCATACTGCTTCACATGTGTAGTTCATCATTATATCACGAGCTGAGTGTATTTGTTTTTAAATCATCTGTTTTTTGATATGTCTGTGTGTGGCCACGTAAATGTTTATTTTCAGCAGTGGTCCAAACATATTCCAACTATAAACATATCGTATCGTAGCAGTGCAATATATTTCAAACCTATAAGTGGATCCTGGACATACTCAAATATTTGAATTACACTGATTTGTCAATGACGAAAAATAGTAACCAATATATGAGTGCATCCTTGTAAAAGAAGATATCCTATTTTACAATTTTCCATTAATTATTGTTTGTGGATGAGACCTGATGCACAAAAAGTGCTTACTCTGAGGCATCTGATATCCCCAGAGGATACGATCTTATCTCCACCTCTCATGTGCATTATTTTTATGTCAGAAAAGTAAATTCCCTACTTTTTTATCATGAGTTGCTGGCTAGAACCTTTGTGTGCACAGAGCTCAGGTTGAAGGGTTACAGCAAAAGGAAACGTTATGAGGAGTCTGGCTGACTGCTAGGAAAGCAGAAAGTGGTTTGCTGGGTCTACCTTATTGCACAGAAATAAATTTACAAAACCATTTTGAAGACACTCTGAATTCAATACCCCTCGGTAGGATGTGTGAGTAGGATGTCCCTACTGCCATTGTGTTTATATATGACTTTCATAGTACAAATTGTGTTTTGCAAGGTATTGAATGAGCAAGTGGTTCTGCTGGTCCAACACAAAACTCTGTCTCCATCCAGCTTCAAGTTGTCAGACAGAGAAGGGGAGAGTTGTCTACACGGATGTAATATGACACCAAGAGATGCATGGAGTTCTTTTCTCCAATAAGCAGACCTTTGCTCGATGTCGAACAGGACTCTCTAACTGAATAAATCACAAGCGTATACACAAACAGATTTTTATCTTTTTATCTTGACTCCTGACATTTTAAATAATTTGATTAATGTTTTCAGATGTATACTGGTCTCATTGCACACACGCTTGGTACTGTTCGTGGCTGGGTTGGTCTGTTCATTGTGATGGTGGCAGCTCCCTTATTTTATGGATGGGGGATGGGGAAGGGAACTATGTGGTGTGTTTACACAGTGGGTAACTGGGCCAGTAAACACGAGCTGAAGACCGAACATAGTGTTTGCAATTGCAGGAGACAGTCAAGAAAAGGTTTTCACATGGAGCTGGGAAAGGCTGCCCCTATTAAACCCATTCCTCCACCTTCCATCCTTCAAACCTGACACCCTTCTGCTCTTATTTCTGTGGCAGTTTGAGTTTGGGAAGCCATTGAATGGACAAACACGGACATGCAGGCATAAATTCAACCTGGTCCTGCTAGCTTTTAACTCCGTTCTTACCTATTGTTATGGACAGAGCAATGTGATCTGAATGCTAGGATTGTTTTCTCAATTTAAAATTTTTATGCATTTTGACTGCCTACATCACGGTAATATTTAAAAGGAAATGCACATTTGATTTCCATTTACCATGAAATTATATTTGGTAGGACAATAAAATTCATTACTTCAAGGCTCAAGGTTAATTTACATTTCTTTAAATTCAACCACAAATAACTGAAGCATTTATAATTGAATAATTTTCTTTATGACGCGTCTTACAGAGGTGTATAGCTGTCAGTGGGGTGTGCAGCCCACCACACAGGGGGGCAGATTGTTGGCAGATTAAACTGCCTGTCAGACTCCACAGCTCACGGTTGTCTACTGAACATGACGCCTCCGATGCAAGCTGTAAAATGTAATAGAGCTTTGTTTAATGTTTAATTGGGCTTTTACTACACATGCACAGCAGCACATCCTCGTCCCCCTAAACCAAATCTGTGGATCCTAACTGTTTGGCACAGAATTGCTTTTACTTTTTCAATGAAAAAACTGGTAAAATCTGTATTTTCTTTCACTTAACAAATCGCACTCAATACGGCCCTGCCATGGTATGTAGAACATTTATAACTGGGTGGTTGAAGAGAAAATCATAAATACTGCACAACAATCAAGCAGAAATCTAAGGTCTCTAAAATTGTAAATGAACATACCAAATGAAAGGCAATATGTACAATAAACATGACCCACAATGAACTGCTGTAAAACTGTAAAAAAGTACAAGCCTGTCAGTAAGCTCACTGTTATGATAATCTTGTAATCAGCTCCTTATTCAGAAACCCTTATATATGGTTCTCATAATTATAGACCCATTTACTGGTCATTATTTGTCTTGATAAAGTCTATGAGAAAAGTATTTTAAACCAGTTTACAAGCTTCCTGAATAACAATAGCCTTCGTGACCATGATTGTGCTCCAGTCATAGTAACTATAAGCAGAAAAGGATATAAAATTGATAAAATAAAACCTTTCTTTTATACATTTTTCAAGTTCTGTGGCAATTTGAAGATTGACTACAATCTAGTCCAGAAACGATATTCCTTAATGTGAAATCTGATGTAAAAACGGAGAAGCAAATCTAAAATGAGAAAAACGTGAATGGAAGTAGACAGATGATATACTTGCTGGTCTTTTTATTTAAACAAGCAGGTGGATTCATAATACCCAGTTATTTTTGCAACTGATTTTTTTGTTGCAGAGGCCCTAAGTATATATCTGTATTTTTCACTTCCTGACGGTAGCCCTTACACTATGTGTTAAGAGAAGAGCAATCCCTCCTTTCTCTGTATTCCACTAAACTGTACAATATGAGATTAGCGGAATTTAGGGCTGTGCATGTTTGCAACTTTTTCAATTTTAACTTTTTGCATTGCACCTAATAATCATATTTATTCGTTTTTAATATCAAACTGTATACTTTATAAACAATTTGCCAATTCAAGACTTTTCTCTTCAATGAATTTTCCACCAACAGCATGAGACGCTGACAAAAACAGAGCACATGCATGTTTCAGATTTTAAATGTAAACTACACGCCCACATCCAAATAATACATTTTCCATTCAATGTCTACTCATGAAAAGCCGACCTTTTGTGTTCCCCATTCCAGGTCGATGAACCAGGTTGTTGGTTTGTGCAGGCAAATGTTCGTAGGAAAACGTTCGCCTTAGGACAGGACTGAAATCTGGGCTGCAGCTTGACCAAGTCGGATTTAGGTTATGTACTGTACTTTGTTCCAAAAAACATTGGTACTTTGTACTGTACTTTGTTCCCAAAAAAAATTCCAGCTGTGGAATTTACCTGATTTAGCACTGCTAAAGTGTCTGCGGCACGCTAGTGAATCATCAGAGCCTCATAAAAAAAGCTGGTACTACAGAAAGCAGGAAGACTTCCAAAGATCAAAAAACGGAGAAAGCCAATCATTGTCAACGTCTAGGTAAATATTACCACACTAGTTTCTATACTTGTATTAGTGCCTAGGAAAATGTATAACATTAACAGGCTTTGACAGGTAGATGATGGCTTCTTCTGTGCTGGTTAAACCTGACAATATTGATGGATTGCCCTGACAGACTACTGGCAGCAAGGGGTAACGTGAGAATGACAGAGCTTCTTGGATTCCTGCCTCCCGCGACATAGCATATCAATATCACAAACTGCAGCTAAAATGGTTAAATAGTTATTTACCCTTGCATGTATGCTTATATGTTCCCTGGCAAACAAAATTAATACAGCGTCAAATCATCAAATTTCATGTTTAGATGTTTTTTTTAACGAATGTCAAAATTTAAGCAAATTTTATCAGGAAGAAGTGGATTTGTGTGGGGGGGACAACAAATAATAAATTCTGTTCCATTTTTATTTTTATGTTGTTGAAAATGTTGTTTTTGATAGAACATGGATGCCACAGCTAATTTGGAAAGCACGTAAACAGTTTAGCGACTCTTACCACTGTTGTTTTCAAAACTCTTCTAGCTTCATATCTTCCCTTTTTCTTTCAGCTGTCTTCTTCAGTCTGTGCGAGTATACCTTAATCAGAAAGAAAACAAGGAGAAACGTTAATGAAAAAGACCAATAAGTTAATTTGTTCCTGAGCCTGATTGGGAACAGTAGGGGAGAAGGAGGCCATTTCCGCCCACAGTGCCCACGGGATTACTGGGACCTGAGAGCAACAGACAGATTGATGGAGAAAACCCTTGGGATCTAACTTCATCTTTGTGGAACATTTTCTGATCGTTTTTCTTTCACACGCAGAATTCCATTCCAAGAACCGAAAATCGCGTGTCACGTGTTCACTCAACACTTTCAATAAATCAGAAGATATATTAGCTATATGTCTTTTGGCATGCACGGCGACCTGTCAGCATCCCAAAGAAAGAAACAACACATACCATGATTAAAGGCTTTAATATTTTCTGTAGTGGGAACAATATAAAAAAATTTCAACAGGTTTGGTTGTCTCCCACAGTCCCCCAGGAATAACCGTGCATGTGTATGTGCTTTGTGTTTCTGTTGCCCTGTCAGCAATTGGCTGCAGTGCCCCCCCCCCCTTTTATTTCTCCCTCCACCCCCTCCTGCTCCCTGGTCTTTGAGCACAGCCTGTAGACAGGCCCCGGCAAGCTCTGGGGGCATCGTTACCAAGACAACCAGCTAGCAGGCGGACATGATTCCTCATCCTGACGGGCTGCTTTAATTCGAGCCCACCCAATCATAACAGCCGGCGGTTAAGAGGAGTCCCATGCGGCGTCTGGGCAGGGATGGGCTGCTTTGCGTCCTTTCAGACACCCTGCCAAGATGAGCACAGAGGGGATTTGTCCAACGTACAGTATTTGTTCTAGGCGCACAGGCGGCTCCTGTGCATGCGACGGCCCCACCACCAGATTCTTCATTAATCGCTTTGACTCGTGCACCACACCAGCAACGCTAGCCCTTGAGGATGCTCTGTGTTGTGTGCAGAGGTGTGACATGTCCGAGGACACAATAACGTTCTCTGGTTTAGGGCCTAACCAATTTTTATTTATTTTTTGTTCTAAATGACGGGAGAGGCTGCTAACATAATAGTAAGAAAGAAAAATAAAACAGCAGCAACTGTTATTCCAGCAGCGTGTTTATCACCAATATGCCAATATGTTGACCCTGCAACATATTGGCATGAGGTTAGTCTCCACTGAGACAGATGGCAAATCATCATGGTGCATGGTAAATTCAGCGATAGTAGAACAGCGACGAAAAGGCGCAGAGCTGCTAAGCCTATATCCAGCATGGAGCGATGTTTTTCCTGCGACAGCTTTGCGAAGCACTGTGGCAGAATTTATTGGGATAGATTTGGCCTAGCATAACCCAGTATAAACCTGCTTGTGTTTATCTACAACAGTTGCTGTTCATTGATCCACTTTCCCCTGACAGTGAGGGCTTTAATATGTCTATGAGAAAGGAACTGCGACCCATTTAAAAGCTTTCAGATCTGACTTGCATTTTGTATTCCTAATGAAATACGCCTGTGTTGCCTAAGGTGAATTCATTTTATGAAGGTTTTTGGTCATCAACCTGAAAGCATTACCCCCCGCATTGAAGGAAAATGTGTTTCTAGTGACATAAAGCAATTACAACAGTGCCTCCGCTGAGGGGGGAAAAATCTCACATAAGCTTCTCTAATATATCTGAAAGATGGAAGATCTCTATCCTTGACAAGTCCCATTCTCTTATGAACAAAGATCTTCTTTTTCCTATATAAAATAAAATAAAAAGTAATACAAAATCAAAATCATAACCTGAAGATACTAAACACATTTACAGGCAGTATATATACACACACACACACACACACACACACGCACACACACACAAAAGACAGGATATACTGCATATATATATATTGTGTTTATATATATTGTGCACTGGCTAACAAAGAAATGTTTCAGTTAGATTTTTTATTCTGAAGACTTATTGATAGCTGAATTGCTATGTCTATCTCTAGGTACAACACAATGTAAAATAATTGTATTTGGGAACCGTTTTGTTCCCAGTTTCAGTAATAACAGGATTCTTTGAATGGCTACGGCCATGGTTCGTTTCATCCTGTCAGAAATGGGGAAAGCAACAAAGACAGTGCTGATAAACAAAGATAATACTGACAATCCAAGTTGTTGGGCGATACGTTTACACAGTGGGTAGGATAATCTGACAGATGAAGCACAGGAAATAGTTGGTATATGGTTCACAAGTGGTTCAGTTTGCTAACACTCGCCAGACAATAGCTTGCTTGCATTAGCAGACTTCTGCACGTGTTAAGACACTCCTGATTCGGCTTGCAATTTCTTTCAGACTAGGCTCTCCAGCAATAGACATCCTTGACTCAAGTTTCATTAGGCGGCCTGTTTGTGCCGATAAGTACTGGTTCTCCACGAAGCTGAATAATAATTACAACTGTGTTTGCCAGCCAGCATTTGTGGTACTGCGTCTCTTTGCATAGCAGGCTGCGGATATTCCACTGGAACCTCTGCCCTTCTCAGGCCAATCTTCTTTAGCCAGCCTTCGCTGCTCATGGTGTTCTTCCCATAATACATTTTTAAAGGCTGGAAACTGTGCCCGTCGTCAATTAAACAAGCTCCAGTCACTCTCTCTAAGAGAGAACCCAAGAGTAAATCGAAATGCCCTTCAGAGACAATGAGATACTGAAATACCATTCTGCTACAGATGCGTGCTGGCCTGAGGACACAATTGGTTAATCTAAGTAAATCATTTTACACAAATTGTCAAGTCTCATGCAGTAAACTATCTAACATGTTACGTACTCATGAAGGAATTTCTGGGTCATATTTCTCTCTAGAAAGGTAATATATCAGCATTGGATGTTAACTGTAGATCATTTCTTAGATTAGTTGTCCGTTAGTTCCATTGATATTACACACAACCGAAAGAAAAAAGAAAAGAAAAAAAATTACAAATTTTACTAAGATTCGAGTAAATTGCAACCTTCAAAATGGTCATCATCGTTCTAGTACGAAAACTTCCCAGGGATATAATGACACTGAAATATAAAACTTTTGAATATCAAGCAGTGAAAATGATCACAAATTGCACATTTCAGGGTAGAGTGATGGTTCAGTTGGTGCGTTCTGAGTTGCCTTGGTGAAGAGGTTCGTTTAGTTTATTGTTGCTATCATCTACGACCGTTAGATTTTCTGCGTGGAATTCGAAGCCGCCTTTGACCTCCCCAGCCTTGGACTAGGGGTTTGCAAAGCCTGGATCATCCCTCTAATCCGGCCTCATTAAGGATGAGCTGCATGATAGCACACCACCACTGTATACAGGCCCCCCGACTGCGGATAAGTGGCGGCTTTGATAGCAAATTTAATAAAATTACTCCAAATCGTTGCTTGCACTGCCCTGTAAATAACACACCCATTGTCCTACACGCATGCGCACACACGCAGACACATACAGACACACATACACAAGCACAAACACACACACAATCAAAAAAATCACAATAACAGTGGGGAGGTTAGAAGTTTACCGAGAAGTTTAATATTTAAACATTTAAATAGAAACGAGGACATTTTTGGAAGAAAAAAAAGTGCACATTTAATATCCTTATCACTTTTAGCTGAGCTACAAAAATACACTGTGCAGGCGAAATGCCTCTCCAAGCTCAGATGGGGTGTTGAGAGAGGGATACTATGTGTCCCTTACTTTAGTTTCTTTCTTCAGCCAAAATAACACTGTCCCTTTTGTTTAATAAATAACACTGTGATCCACTTCCAAGACGACTCGGTAATCCCTCAACAAATTAAAAATTCAAACCCGTTTAGAAATGATGCCCCGGATTGCTTGAAACAGTGCGGTCGGGAGGTACGATATTCAATCAATTTGTCTCCACGTCCCTTTGAATACAGCACCAGTCGGGCAGCGCTGGTGCACAGAAGAGGAGGAAAAAATTCCAACTTAAACGGATACATGTGGCACTTTATTTTTAGCTCCTTCCTGCTCCTTCCTTTCACAGCGCATTCCCCGTAAGAGTCGCAAATGGGGCTGTTATCCAGCTGTTTATCAGCTCTGTGTTAACTGTATTATCTCCTTGTTTCCAAGAGTGGTCCAATATTAATGTCAATCACCTATATAACTCTCATGACCAGAGCGTGACGGGGGGGGGGTGTGTGGAACAGAAATAAGTTAACTGATTAACTGAGGCATAGGAGACTTGAAAAGCTTGGATTTCTCAGTGAGGGCACGCTGCCCATCTGATTCTTTCAGCAGAGAGTGGGCTGAGAAGGAGACTCACAAAAGATTCATCTTCCCTGTAGAGTGTTTAATTCAAATCAACAGCTAGCCCATTCATTCCATTTTGAATCTATATACAAAACACAGGATTATATAAAATAAAAACGCGCTGAAATACTGTGACAGCACAAGTCAAAATTCTCAAGATGAGTCTCAACAAGCCAGTATGTTAGGTCCCTGTTATTTCTCTCATTGACGTTTGTCAAGAGAGTGAAGTAGGCCTGCCAGCTTGGCTGCTGAGAAGGGATCTAGGAGGACAAAGAGGGGAGGTGGAGGTCTTCTGCAGTCACCCCGGTCACTGCACTTGGACAACAGTTCTGCCCGTACACCAGGCTAGCCCATAGCTTAACGGGCCACAGGTCACTGGGTCAAGCTATTACACTTCAGTCCACAGATTAATTGTAAAATATTTTTGAAAATGAGACACCTCGAACTTCACGGGTGGTGAAGCTGACAGGGGAAAAGTTGCTTTCCCTCACTTGCTACTTCCCTTCAGGCTTGCTTCCTCGAACCTCTTAGAAGTAAAAGCTACAGAAGTTATTTTCAGCATTGCTGCACAAACAAAGCAAACGAGACAGCTAGCCATTTAGCCATGGTCAACAAGCCTAATTGCACATTAATTAATTCCAATAACAGGCCTTGTAGGCACATAGAATAAAGTGGAAAGCAGCCTGCAATTAATAAAGGTCCGTCATTAAAAATCGATTGGTCTTTAATAGGTTAAGAAATTGCCCATTTTGCAACTCCTTTTTCCTTCAATGTAATGAATTTCTATTGTTTTCAGAACTGTAAAAAGCTTATAAAATCCAATCATTCATTTTCCATATCTGCTCATCCAATTCATCCATCTAAGGGTCACAGTTTGTCAGAGCATGCCAGGGTACACCAAGAACAGGATTCCAGTCCATCGCAGGGCAGGATACAGGTGCACATTACAGGGCAGAACACACCCACACCACAGGTGAGAACACACATACACACACACACACACACACACACACGCCCATCACAGGGCAATACACACATACACACAAACATCCCAGCACAGAACACACACACACACACACACACACACACACACACGCACATCGCAGGGTAGAACACACACACACACACGCCCATCACAGGGCAGTACACACATAAACACAAACATCCCAGGACAGAACACACACACACACACACACACACACACACACGCACATCGCAGGGTAGAACACACACACACACACACACAGACAAATACTGCAGGGCATAAAACACACACACACACACACGCCCATCACAGGGCAGAACACACACACACACATACACACAAACCTCCCAGGACAGAACACACACACACACACACACGCCCATCACAGGGCAGTACACACATAAACACAAACATCCCAGGACGGAACACACACACACATCGCAGGGTAGAACACACACACACACACACACAGACAAATACTGCAGGGCAGAAAACAGACTGACACACACACACAGAGTAAGGAGTATACCCTGTAGCATCACTGTCTGACTGTCAACAATAGTTAGCTAACACTCACTCAGGTGTCACAGAGGGAATGGTGCTGACATTATCTACATACTTTGTGACATTTAAGAATAACAATCACATTTAAATTTCAAAGGTAGTGCTAAGGGTCACTTAACACTGCAGAATGATTGTGAGGGCGAGGGACATATGAGGGTGATAACATTTTTTGCAAAACAAATATCATTTAAATGTCTAAAACAAAATCACTTTGAATAATAGTATGAATGCACTAACTCAGGCCAGGATTCCTGTTTCAAAACATGAAGTGCTAATGAGGCAAAGATAAACACTTCTCTGGGACGGATGTGGAGAACGTGCACATTTCCTTCATCTCTTGTGCTATTAATAGGCTCATCAGTCAGATGGTTGTTGAATGAAACTTGGTGCTGACACTCTGCAGTGGACCATCGAAAGTCAGAGTGAATGTTGGAGAGTGGACCAATGGCGCAAGCGCCGTTTCAATTTCCAAAACAATTTGCCTCAAATCCACAGGATCCAATCTTGTAAGCTCTCACTATCTAGTTGCCTAGGTCTGCTTGTTCCAGCCACTGGCACACACCTGCTGACTTTCACTGTTTTTTGCATAGTCAAACCACGCCGCATTGGGACAATCAATGCCACGGAACAGAAGTACTCCATCTAAACATGATCGTTGAAATAAGATAAATGGAGATAAATGGAGATTACAAATCTAAAAAATAAAATGAACATGGTTGTACGATATGGTTTAGAGGAGTATAGTGTTCATTTGAAAGAAGACGTGTTATTACTCTGCGTGGAATAAAGACATAGAACATGAAAACTTTGCTGTCTGCCTCAAATGATAAGCTCTTCTACACCTAATTTGGCAGAGAGGTGAAGTATCTAATGGATATTTTCCTGCTGCGAAGACAAGAACATAAATTTGGACTGGTGTTCCATGTGTGGGGCAAACCCAGGTAAAACACAAAATGTCCTCAGTACCGAGCAGACCTATACAGAGCAGACCTGAATTATTATTTCAATTGTTTTGTTTGTTACTGACATTGACTAGATGAAACCATGTACCTCACACTTCCAAGTGACAAAAAACCCACCTTTCTGTGTGAATTATAACCTCCCTCTAACATCTTCACTACTCACTTCTTTGAGACAAATTGATATTTTTAAAAATAACTTGCTGAGCTTAATGAAAATACAATGAGTACTAACAATTCAGATACAGTGTTTCTAGTGTCTTATCGATCCTGGAATCTCATCAAGGCTTTTCTTCAAGGAGTAAGTTGAACGCGTACATCAGGGACTGGCATGTTAATTTTTTGCTCAAACCTACAGTTCTATTTAAAGATGTGTAACCCTCAGTTCTCAGTCTACAAGCAGTTAAATAAAACATGAGAGAAAAGCAGAGCCTTTTAAGTTGTACACAGAGGGAGCTTGCTGCCTAGTAATCGGGATGCACTTAATCTCTGGTAAATTTTATGCTGATTTAACATAGCACAATATTTAAAAAAAAGACATTTCCATTCTTGTGTATTGATCCATTCTTCTGTGCATCAAGGCAACCCTCTTCATTTATATTCCACAAAGTCTTCTCTCCCTAGCAAAATAGTAATATGTAGACATCACATAGACATACTGACAGCCACAGGAAAACATTTTTTTAATAATTCATTATATTTTAGAGGCTTGCTCATCACTTGTTTGTGGTTTCAACAAATGTGCGGATGCCACAGATAAGACTAAGAGATATATCACCATATATCACCCTTCTCCTTTGGTAACAGATACAACAGTCTCTTAGTCATATTAAATTATATTGTGTCACATTATTTCACAACGCATTCAAGCACAGTAATGGAGAAGTGTGTGAAAAATTCAAATGTTTTAGGCTCCACAAGGAGAAACTGAGGTACTTCGATGCAGCGAGGAATATGACTGATGTAGCTCAATAATTCCAAATACTCCTTGAGATATTTCAACACCATTGTTCTGAATCAAGCATTTCCATTCAGTGGAATTGATAACAAATAGATAGTTCTAAGCATCTGATAGTTCCTTGACAGATGCTTAGAACACAGCAGACTACAAATTCATTTTGTAGCCAATTCATTCATTGGCTACAAAATAACTTGATCCTATGGTATATTTGGGCCCAGAGTAGGCTATGTGTCAGAGCAAAAACAAGAGCTCCCACAAACATGTATATTCAACGCCAGCTTCCCTCATGGTTTCTAGCAACGATTTGTAGCTAAGCCATGTTTCTAATTTTATGCCAAAGCACTCAAGGTTAAAAGAGAATAAAGGCAAATCCTTCATAGCTAATTTGCCAGTGGTTTCTGGTCAAGATGCAGTCTTGTGTGCTTTTGTTTCTGAAGGGAGAACATCTCGCTGCACATCATTGCTGTCTTTCCCCACAGAGGCGCCAGAAATAGTGTGTCTCCCTGGCAGTGCAGTAGAGCTCTCAGCCCACCCCCCACCCCCACCCAAGGGGCATCGGGGAAACGTAGGAGAAGGGGGGCCCTCCCAGCCACAAGCACAGATAAGAGGATTATCACACTATCATCTATCCCACGGGGACAGTACCCCAGGTGAAGAAACAGTGTTTAAAAGGGCAAGACCCAGCTTTCTGCGCTGAGGAAATAGTCGACAGCTGAACCTGTGGCACTGTGCAATGGGCCATGGTAATGAGTAGCGTGCTTTTACTCTCTCTCTCTCTCTCTCTCTCTCTCTCTCTCTCTCTCTCTCTCTCTCTCTCTCTCTCACTGCGCTCCTCGCAGAGTAAAGTACCTTGTTTTAACATTAAAGTGTCAGGACCATTATTATCCTGGGCTGTTCGTATAGATATCTTTGTCATCCTCCTGGGGGAGTGAAACTTAGGTTTGTGGAATAGCTGGGAATTTGGAGTGCTCTTCCCGCATGGTGATTTAATGCCCCTCGTAATGTGCACTTTATCATGGTGAAAACAATTAAATGCCAGAATGTTTGTTTAATCTGGCATTCTGGCTAAGTCTGGCCAAAGAGCCGTTTTCAGTTGGAACTCACCAGGTTTTTGAGACACGTGGGCCGAATGTAGATGATTTAACATGCTCGTTTTCACCATGCACATTAGTTAAGTAAATACGCAGTTAAGGAGATGGGTGGGTGTGGGGGGTGCTCTCACTTTGTTTGCAGCTTAGGAAACTTATTGAAATACTAGAGTGCAGGCTTGTACTGAACAATTATTGTCAATCACCCTGCCCAGGGACCAGAGAGTAGTAAAGCAGAGCTCCGTGATGAGGCCACACAGCTGTGCACTTGAAGGACAGAAAAAAAGAAATCTTTCATGACCGAGGGGAACAGGAAATTCCCTGCCAGTACTCTAGCAACAGGCTTGAAGTGCACCGAGACAGGGGCCACTCCATGCTCAACAATACAATCCACTGAGAGTAACCTACCATTACCATTCCACTTCATTCAACGGCAACAGAGACATATTGAAGCTGTCACCCCTTGCTGCCAAGTCTTTCAGACCTGGGAACAATTCCCCTTACTTTGGCCATCCTATTTACTCAAAAGAAATAGCCTTTGCTCCACCACCACACAGGATTACTAGGGGACGGAAAGGGAGTGGTGCTCACCAGGTCCAAACCCGCTAAGCCAAGGTAGAAGTAACGAGGAATGTCATCATTATTTAGTTGCTTGGACGCTCTTGTCCAAAGCTACTTGCATATGTTTCAATTTATACATTGCTTAAGGGTACAACGCCACTGAACTGCTGACTTTCTGTTGAATGAGGCACCACACAGCTGTTTGCCAATTCATAGCACTTGAGTACCATAAAAACAAAGCAGAAATGCAGTCAAATGAGATACAAACCGACTTAATTGGTATGAAACTCATGAATTTATTCTGACAGGTGAGACGCGTCCACACATTCTTCTGACCCCTATAACTACCATGTTTAACACCTTGAAATATGCTAAACATCCGCCTCAGGAAGACTCAGAATCATTAGCCGAAGTGACTTAATATTATTCAATGCATCTGATCTCATTCTGAGCGCAACACAATGCAAGATGAGAAAATTCTTCATGCATTTGAAAAAAGTAGCACAACCTTCAAGTAAACCAAATAGCTACGGAAAGGACATAGGAACATTGCAAGACAATTCACAAGAGGAAGGATGTTTTGGCCTCATTGACAAGGCAAGAGAGGTTTTTCTCCTCCTTCCAATACACACGTACAAGTATTCACTGTCGAACAGTCAATATTTTCTGAAGGATGGTCTCCCTGGGGGACTGCAAGCAATCTGGAACGTCTTGGGCCTGTGCAATGAAAGGACTTGTGATTGCATTCGACCGTACCTTAAAAAGATGTCATACATCAAACAGCAACAGATAAAAAGCCGTACGGGGTAAGTTAATCAGCGGAGTGCCTTTCATGGGCACACAACCATTTGTCTCAATATTATAAATAAGGCACTCTGCACCATTGCACAAGACGGGCAATATCTTTCATTAAAATTACAAAAGTAAATAACCAGGTGCCTTCTCTGTGCTCTCTGTCTCTCTCTCTCTCTCTCTCTCTCGCTCTCTCTCGCTCTCTCTCACGTTGCACCTTGTTAATTTGCCAGGCATTAGGTTCTTTTTCATTAGGACAGACTGAGATGCCCGTGACTTGACCTTGGGCCAGGTGCGTGGTGTACAGTTCCTTCCTGCATTTCACCTCTGAGTCAAGGAGAACCTATAATTGACACCTAAACCACAAATCTAGCCCCACCCAGTAATTCTCAGTTTGAATCGTGTTACCAATAACTTCCTGAACGCTACAACGGACGATTTCCATGTGTCAGCCACATAAGACGGGGAGAGAGAGGGCAAAAACTAATCTCCACATGTCCCTCTTTCATCACTGCTACCCACATTAAGAATACGATGAGGTTCAGAAAAAGAAAATAATTAAGTACTTTTCGGGCTAGCTGACAAATACCAAAGTGCACTGTTACATGTTGCAAAAACCCTGCTTGAAACTGGTGTTGCATACAGCTTGTGAGGGGCAGTAAGATACATAATATTATCAAGCATATTTACTGCCTTGCTCAAGCATCAACAGTATCATGACCAAAAAAATCATGGTCAAGGACCACAAAGCTTTGGAACTGGTTGTTATTCCACCTGGAGTAAACTGTCTTCAACTCCCGGTGACTTTTCTCGGGATAAAACTGAAAGAACTTATCTTCCTTTCAGAAGGAAATTTAATTCACTTTGCTTGTAGCCCTGTCATGTGCTGGATCTGTCAGGCCAGGTTAGTGCATGCGTTTTGCTTTGCCTTGGAACACCAACCTCTGGGCTTTGGAATTGGTTAGTCCACCAGGAGTAAACTGGTATTTCCATGCTTCATCTGCTGGTGACTTCCTCCGGTAAACATTCGCCTCAGGTGCAGAAACGCTATGTATTCCAACAACAAACAGCTTCAATCTTTGATTTATGCTCTGGTTTGCTATAGTCGCATGACATATTCCCTCTTCCCTTTGTCCATCACGGGAACAGTTTGGTTCGCTGCCTCTCAGGTAATATGAACTTACCGACCCCTTCCGCTCGCCACCCATGCCCCTTATTTCTTCACTTCTTATAACCTGTCCTAGCAAATCTAAGAATAAGGCTTTGCCTTAGCCACCTTCAAAACGTCAACCACATCATCATGCAATGGCGTAAGTAATCTTTTTACAAAGCGTTTCATTTCATGAACAGTCTGTACGTGAACCAAGGTTGCTTGAATGACAGCCACTGCATAGTGGTTGCGAAGTGAAGTCTTTGAAACACAAAGCTGATGGGATGCGAAAATAAAATAGAAAGGGAATACAAATATGTGGGAAAGGGGGAAAAGTAAGAAACAAGATAAGAAGCTCTTTCCTGAGGAAACTCTTTTTCTTTCTCTCTCCTAAAACCATGAGAGATAGTGCTGCCTCTGAATTATTAATTACCAGACAACGAGGAGTAAGAATAACTGGGAATTATCAGAAGGAAGGTCAAACAGGGGCCTCTTTAGGCGGAAACCAAATCCCTGCTCCATCACTCTTTTTCCACACCGCAGTAACACTTACGCCTATCTCCTGTAGCGTGAGGACCAGGAAAAACTGGAAGAACCCCATTTTGGAATTACTCACGTCAACATACTCAGAAATACCGATGACTGTCCCATTATTATTTGTTTTACTAGGTTTCTGCACAGAATGAAATGGCGTCATGAGTGATGAAGCAAAAAAAAAGCATGCCCTTTAAAGCATGTATACACACAGAATAATTTTGTAATCATTGAGAGTAAACCTCCAGCACAAAGCCCTGTTACTATCAAAGGCAGCAGGCGCTTTTGGAGACATCCTATCAGCCACATCTAGTGCCTGCCCTACTGATAAAGACTGGTATGAATTCTGTCATGTCAAAGTGCACATGTTTTACTAGGTGAAACAAGCATATCAAAGTTCAGAACCAAAAAAAACACATCTGAGTTTACACAGATTTCAAAGAATTCTAAGGTTCTAAGGTTCTAAACAGCGATTTGATTTCCCAACGGATACTGGTAGTCATATTGTGTGGATTTTGATCACTGACTGCTTAAATAAGAAACTGATTATAACTCCAACTTTTGAGATTTCTATATTATATAAAAAGTTAAACTTCCACGTTAAAAACTGAAAATAAAACCAAAGGAATTGCTTTTTAAAAATCATGGCATGAAGGAGATTAAGCCGCAGTGCATGTGATGGACTAAGTGGGTGGGGTCAGCCGGGCCAGGCTTAAAGGTGGCCTCTCACACCTCAATCGCCTGGAGTGCAAGCCATTGCGATTGTAGATAAACAACAGATTTCAAACACACAGAAACCACAGCAAACAACTTGGCAATACAAAATGTCTCATTG
>JAOVYW010011652.1:27514-38697 GCA_025775045.1 Hiodon tergisus | reverse complement strand
CACACACACACACACACACACACTAACACAAATGCACAGCACACACATCCAGCCCAGTTTTATTCCACTGGTCAACAAATCTGCACAAGTAATGCACCTTTGGTGTTGCATGTGGGTTTCTGCAGACATGTGAGAATGATTAAAGGGGTAATGACTGGTAGTTTTGTTCAAAGTTTCTGCTCAATCTGAGATGCCGCACGACAGCTTAGGTCATAGAGAACTCTAAACCTTAAACACATTTCCTCCTTTTAAAGGGCTCTTTATTGTTCCAGGATCAGGGAGAGATTCCTCGGATGGCTCTTTTACAACTTTGTTGCGTTAGCCCTGATGTTTCCACGCACAAGTGTGCCTTAGCAAGCGTTTGCCTGCTGGTGTTTTCATTTTGTTTTACTTTATATAATTTTATTGGAGCATATTCTAATGATATCAGCATACCTTGCGGCAGTTTTTGTATATAACATCACCATCAAAAAGCCATGTTTCCTGGTTTACAAGTGTGAAACATCTGAGTTTTCTTTTTTGTGTTTGAGACATAGAGTAAACTTAACCAGGTTACTGTTAAAAAGGAGTTTGGAAAGATACCTGTTATTGACCATAATCAGGCCATTTTAATGTTTTTAAATATAATAGGGTCTTTCAACGATAAGGATATTATATTTTAAGAGAGTTCAACAGTCTTGCCTCTTAGAGGAGAGGGTAGGCTCTTGAAAGATAAGTGAATTGAGCACTGTTTCCAAGTTGGAGCGACTGCATTTCAAAACGGTACCCTAATCCAAACTTTCTGTTGTTTCGGGACATGTGCTCCTCTGGAGCTTTTCAGGACTTAATGATGGACTGAAATTCTAAAGAGGAAATAAAAGATGAGAACCAACACCCAGCAGCCCATAACTGTTCATAAAGAGAGAGAGCTTTGGATTGGCTTGGCTTGGCTTGGCTTAAAATTTAAGGATGACTAAATTTGTGTTTGCCTCCACAGAATGCTGGAAGATGACCTGAAAATCAGCAGCGATGAGGAAGATGCTGACCAGGTGTGCATGTGTGTGTGTGTGTGTGTGTGTGTGTGTGTGTAACTGTGTGTGTGTGTGTGCATGTGTGTGTGTATGTGTGTGTAAGTGTGTGTGTGTGGCACTGTGTGTGTGTGTGTGTGTGTGTGTGTTCGTGTATGTGTAACTGTGTGTGTATGTGTGTGTTCGTGTATGTGTAACTGTGTGTGTGTTCATGTATGTGTAACTGTGTGTGTGTATATATACGTTAGTGTGTGTGTATGTGTTTGTGTGTAACTGTGCGTGTGTGCATGGTGTGTTTGTGTGTAACTGTGCGTGTGTGCATGGTGTGTTTGTGTGTGTGTGTGTGTGTTTGTGTGTGTGTGAGTGTAACTGTGTGTGTAACTGTGTGTGTGTGTTTACATCAGCCTATGTAAAATCGTGATGTGCAAATCCAAACAAGAGCATGCTATGAGATCATTGCTTCAGTGAAACACTTCAGTAGGTTATTTTGAAACCATTGAATTTTAAATTGTGTTCACTGCTTCATTATATTGGAAAACAAATCAATTTTAGGGTTAGAGTTGGGGTTAGGGTTATGCGTTGCCTTCACTTCTATGAAATGTATTTGTTTTCAGTCCGTAAAGCATGTGTTTCAAAGGGGTTCATGGAAAAAAAACCTCATGTACTGAATTTCCAAAGATGTTTAAAAAAAGAGAAATTGTGAAATAAGATATTACACCGAACCACCACATGTTAAACAAATACACAGCGCAGGACATTTGGGTGCATCTGGCGAAAATCAGGAAAGAGGCGATATCCGCTCCCCGCGGTTGTTTGGCGGGACAGAGCTGTGGAGCTTTATAGAAGGGGAACTCGACACTGCATCGCCCCTCTGCCGAAATCAGACCAAGGCCACCCGGCTGCCCAGCAGGTTGCCTCGCCTTGCGTTGTGGGGCAGAGAAAGTGTGGGACTGTCTGCTGTTGTCTGTAAAAAGGCACTAGAATGATCCCTGCGTGCTCCGTTTTCAAACCTTAAAGCGTCCCTGTGTATAGTTTCGCTATTTTCGAAAATCTCAAGTGCGGCCGCGGTCTACTATCAGGGCTGAGGGGTTTTGTCTCTTAATCTGGGAGATCTCTTTTATTAATTCTGAGCTATGTTGTTTCTTTGTGGCGCTGGCGGTGATGTTAAAATGTTTTTTTAGCCATTTTCATTGGGTTATAAAAGGAACTGATGTCATTAAACAATACGCATAACAGAGTATAAAACCTAAAACTTCAAGGTTCTTTCTGATAACGCAGACATTAGAATTTCATAAGGTTTATCGTTATCCTTACTCTGGAGATTTGTTATTTCAATTTGGAAAAAAAATATATATATATTTTCTGGGTTTTTTTAAGAGATTAAGATTTTTCCCCCGTTTTTCTGTAATTTTCAAAATAGTTGTCAGCTAAACCCTGGACGCCACCTCAATATGTAATCTAGCACCAGCCTACATATGGACCTTCATGTAAAAGCCATTTCTGTTGGTGGAGTCAAATAAAATTTAAAATTACAGTTCTGCTCCATATAATTAAGCTTAAGCTTAAGTAGGGATGGTAACACATAATGAGAGCTTGTGGGCACATTTTCATTCAGGTATTGCGAATCACCAGACTTAGATTCCCCAGATGGTTCCTTTCATTTTTTTCCGACCCGCGCGTTAATGATAGTTTTTATCTGCAGAGGCCTTTTCTACTTGATAAGATATCAGCAGGTTGGGAGAGGGTACAGGAATGGGGGGGGGGGGTAATTTGGCTGCTGCAACTCGACTGATTTTCCAAGCACGTGTGTGCCTGCGTGCGGTGTCCTGCATGTTTGAATGTGTGTGCCTGTGTGTGGTGTCATTGCATGTGTGTTTGAGGGTGTGTGCGTGTGTGTGTGTCTGCGCATATATTTTTGCATGAGTTTTCTTGTGTGTGTGTGTTTTTGTATGCACGTGTTTGTGTGCAGGTGTGTGTATGATTGTGCATCTGTCTGTGCATGCGTGCACATGTGACCCTGTGTTGATTGCCGTTTCCCTGCTGTGCAGTGCGTTCTCACGCTGTCAGCACCTGCAGGAGGCACCAGCCCCTGTAAAGGATAAAGCTGGCCATTGCCGCACACACACCAACGCTGATCAGAGCTGATGTAGAAACACCTCACATCACCCGCGTGCCGCAGAGCCCGAGTGACTGGGACTGTGGATCTGCACGCTTCCCTGACTCGTGACTCAGGGCTTCAACGACGGCGGCCCTGATGCGCTTCTGAAGGGCATTCTGCTCGCCACTCCTCTGGCAACCCCTGCCGTCGCAGCTATTGTGACAGCGGGCACGGAGCGAGGTCAGACTAACCCCCCGTTCCCTCCCCCCCACGACCGTCTCCCGCGGACCAAGGCCGCACTCGTAACCGCAGGCACCAACGAGGCCGTAAAAAAAACTTGGGACCGCCATATAGCTGGATAGTTATCGATCTGCCATCTCATCAGGACAGGCCAATTTCCTCATGAATCTCCGTAATTACCCCACTGCTGGAGATTAATGCTCATTCTTAGCATACGCGGTGGCGCACTTTAGCCAAAGAGACGCGCCATGAACTCTGGGTAGGTGCCACTGAGAGCACTGGTGTCCCAACATCCCAACATCATGTTAGCGCAGTTACGTATTACTGGCACCTCTCACTGTGTTCATGTGCTTTGAAACGCTGCTTATATGCCAGACCCGGGTCAAAGTTACCCACGAGACGTTTGATTGGATATCGGGTTTCCCTTCCGCGGCATAGCTAGAATGTTGGTACGTCCATGGGTCCGCAGTACTGATGGTCAGCCCTTATAAAGTAGCTACACTATAAAGGACTTATCTTCGCCCTCTTGTTCATGGCAATGATTTTTTAACGGGAGTCATTTCATTTTCGCTCATGTCGTAAAAACACAATAATCCATTATAGTTTGGTCGTTTCCCCTTTTGCGAGTTAATTTCATATCGCAGGAAGCGTGTGGAATTCCCGGACTGTCTGATGAAAGCATCTGAATGCATTTAGCTTTCTTTTCTTTTTTTTAAGTAAATACCGTGATCAGTAAAACCAAAACAAAACATCTGCTCTCAGAACAGTCGATCGGAAACAAATCCTTTATGCTATAGTTGTTGTTTTTTGTTGTTGTTGTAATTTTCATTTCTTTATCAATCAAACGTAAATCTAATCTGGTAAAAATTCAACCTCAGTATTTACATGGTCTGGCTTACTCTCTAATGATTTAATGCCATCTTCTCATCCAAATTGAATGGGATACCGGTGTGCCTGATAGCGGCAGACGCTGGGCCAGGCTAATGATATTTTTACAAGGGGTATTGAAGTTCAGTGACATCATTTGTTTAGAGTGAGGAGTTAATTAGCATCGCAACGCGGCCGATGGCCACGGAGCCTTCTTATCAGATCCTGAATAATCAAAAGCTAATCTTTGCAACAGAACAAGCTGCACTGAGCTGATTTTGAACCAATGACGAAGCAAGCCCTCACCCCCTCTCTTAGTAACACCGACTGTCTTAGCGGACCCCATCTGAATTCAATTAGTCCCGAGTTTAACGCAGAAGAACCTGTCACCTGGGGCACGTGGGCGTGGAATATAAATATCCTGTTCCAACGCAACTTGCCTCACAGGGAGCTGTTCTTTAGCATGATGTCTTAATGTTAGGAAAACCCAACTATATGGAGATATGGCTTTCGTTGATTTTGTGGTATATCTTTTTTTAAATTCAAGTTATTCAGAGCATTTCTTACAGGTAATTATTGTATGAAATATGCCCTTTGGAGATATATTGTTTTAATGAAATTATACAATTAATGACTTCCTTTTACGTACAGGTAGTAAAAGATCTAAGTTAATTATCAGTTTTAATTTACTGACATTGTGCACGTAAAAGTATGGATCATTAAAATCGTACTTTGCTTTTTGATGCCATCAGTTAAAGTTGTGTGTTCCTTACTCCACGTGCTGTTGCGTTTCTCTCGTTGTGAACTACAATTTGCATTTGGCGAGTGAGAGGCCCCAGGATAGAGCTAGGTCATGTCACCCTGGCACAAACCTTAATCTGACACCTGGTACCATTTCATCTGCCCTGATCACTCCTCCTGGACAGCCGTTCCCAGGCGCCGGTCACCTAACAAGCTTGGACCCTCTGAAACGATAGCCCAAATGAAAACCCACCGCGGTAGGCGTGAGAACATCCAGCCATTTAAACAGTTTGCTGGAGTGTGGGAGCCACACTGGCATGCAATGCCCCCCAGCTGTGTTGCCTAGCAACATGTCGGGACTGAGGAAGGATGGAAGAAGCCACCGTCCCCACAGAGCGGGGGAAACGGCAACAGGAGCGCCGCTGACAGATGATCAGAGTTGTTTCATCTAATATACTGTGAAGATCACTGGCTTCTTTCATGAATGATAAATGGACTGTACACAGATCAATGGCCATGGCAATAAACTTAGGAGCAAACCCCAGTGCCTAGGTGAGGCATGTTTCCATGGCTGTGCTCCTAGCTTCATGATACTTACATGAGGGATTTGTGTGTGTGTGTGTGTTTGTGTTTGCATTCGTGTACACAACCTCTGTATGTGTGTGTCTGCGCGCTGTGTGTGCTCACTGTCCGTGTGTGTGCGCATTTGTGTGTCACTGCTGTGTGTGTTTGCTGTGTTTACTGTGTGTGTGTGTATGTGTACGTGTGTGTGCGCGCTGTGTGTGCTCACTGTGTGTGTGTTTGCTGTGTGAGTGTGAATGTGTGTGAGTGCTGTGTGTGTGTGTGTTTGTGTTTGTGTTTGCATTCGTGTACCGGTGCTCTGTATTTGTGTGTCTGCGCGATGTGTTCTCACTGTGTGTGTGTGTTTGTGTTTGCATGTGTGTACACGTGCTCTGTATGTGTGTGTGTCAATGCTGTGTGTGTTTGCTGTGTTTACTGTGTGTGTGTGTATGTGTACATGTGTGTGTGCGCACGCACTGTGCGTGCTCACTGTGTGTGTGTGTGTGTGTGTGTGTGTGTGTGTGTGTTTGCACTCATGTACATGTGCTCTATATGTGTGCGTGTGCGTGTGCTGTGTGTGCTCACTGTGTGTGTGTGTGTGTGTGTGTGTGTTTGCTGTGTTTTCTGTGTGAGTGTTAATGTGTGTGAGTGCTGTGTGTGTGTGTGTGTGTGTGTGTGTGTGTGTTTGTGTTTGTATTCATGTACACGTGCTCTATATGTGTGTGTGTGTTTGTGTGTGTGTGTGTGTGTGTGTGTGTGTGCGCCTCTCCATAATAGTTTCAGCAGTAAAATATGTTTATAATGGAGTTGACACCCTTGTGCTTTTTCCCCACCACATAACAGGTACTAAAAGAATAACAGTGACACTCTTTTGGCAGCAGCTTCTCTAAAGTGACTATAAGCTGTCGCGGGTCCTGTCTTACTGTCTGAATTTCTTTTAGATTTTCAGTAAAGTGTCATTTGGTATGTCAGAGTGCTGTCTTGTTTTTCTAGCTCTTAACAGTTTTTTGGTTAATTGGTTTGTTTTTTAAAATGGTACTGTATGGTAACTTTGTGAATAAGTCTAGGCATTGTCGATAATATTGGGCTTTGTGAATAGACTTTAATGACTAGTACCATTCTATTGACTTGCTGACAAAGTTGTACCAGTGTATCAGTGTGGTTTTAAATCAAATTTCCCAATGACCTGGACAAAGAACTAGGACTTTTATTTTATTTGGGAAGGAACGTGGTGTCCGGATAGTGCGCCTGTTCCTGGGGCTTACTTCTAGGGAGTATCCGACTGCATTCCCTTTCTGCTGGAGAACAAGGGCCATTTGAGGGGCAGACCTTGGAAATATTCAGAAGCTGCAGCGGGGGTAGGGGTCAGTGGTTGAATCGGGTGAATCAATTATTTGTGCCTCAGGCAGCCAACATTGATCTACCAGTGTATACTTCATTGCTTTACTTAATGATTTAGATCTCAAGATTCAAGGGAAAGGGGCGGAAAGGTGAAACAAGAGTGTGTGAGTTTGTGTGTGTGTTAGTGTGTGTGTGGGGGGGGGGGTGTTTGTGTGTGCATGTGTGTGTGTATGTGCGTATGTGTCTGTGGGTGTGTGGGTGTGGGCGTTTGTGTGTGTGTGTGAATGTTTTTGTGTGCGTGTGGGTGATTGTGTGTGTGTGTGTGTGTATGTGCGTGTTTTTGTGTGGGTGTGGGTGTTTGTGTGTGTGTGTATGCATGCATTTGTGCATGTGTGCGTGTGGGTGTTTGTGTGTGTGTGTATGGATGTTTGTGTGTTTGTGTTTGCGTGAGTGTGTTGGTGTTGGTGTGTGTGTGTCTGCTGGTGTTTTTGTGTGGGTGTGTGGGTTTGGGTGTTTGTGTGTGTGTGAGTGTTTGTGTGCGTGTGTGTGTGTGTGGGCGTTTGTGCATGTGTGTGTGGGTGTATGGGTGTTTGTGTGTTTGTGTTTGCGTTTGCATGAGTGTGTTGATGTGTGTCTAGGTGTGAATGTTTGTGTGTGTGTACACGTGTGTTTGCTTGTGCGTGCATGCCTGTGTGTTTGTGCATGTGTGTGCATGTGTTTGTGTATGTGTTTGTGTGTGTGTGTGTGTAGGTGTGCATGCCTGTGTGTTTGTGTGTGTGTGTGTGTGTGTGTGGGTGTTTCTGTGTTTGCATGTGCGTGCGTGAGTGTGCATGCCTGTGTGTGTGTGTGTGTGATCTGTCATCTGTTCTTCAGTTTCATGTGGTTTCCTTGTTGCTGCTGGGCTTCAGCACGACCAAATTAACCCGACAGAGTTCTGTTCTGTTTCGTTCACAGGTTGCGGAGAAGACCAAGCCAAGAAGTGCGACTCTTGAGTAAGTGACGGACGCTGTTTTGTGCATTTTACATCCTCTTGGGTGCGGTCCAAGTCTTTTCAAGGGTTTGTTGAGGTCTTGGGTCACAGGACTGTTGTCATGACTACACACAAAGGGCTGCTGTAGGTTCCCACAAGGTTTGTCGCCCTCAGACTTAATGATTCCCCTTGATGCTCCGAAGCGCGATCCCTCGATCCACAGCAAGCCATGGTGGATCGATAATTAACTACCGACGGGCCATACAAATGCCTGGACAGGCAAACTGGGGCCCGTAAGAGCCGTCTACACTCGTGTGAGATTAATAGGTGCTCGACACTGTTTCTGCATGACAATGACAAAAAGGAAGGCGAGAAGAAGACACAGAATTGTAATAAGCAATTCATTCCCTTACACTTTCCAGATCTGTGTGTGATTTGACCTGAAGGCTCAACCAATTGTCTCCACTAAAGAAAGAAAACTCCAACAGCAAGGCTGCCTCTCAATGCATGCATAAATATTAATGCATATACATATGAGGCTTTTTCATCATTTATGAACATTTTGGTGTCACGGCCACAGCGAGTGAGCAAGCCGGCCTCCAGGCCCATAAACGGGCCTCATTAGGGGGCTACTCCCTCCCTCCCTCCTGCAGGGGGTCTGGTAAAGGAGAAGCGCACGACGCAGGCCTTTTTACTCCTAGTTCAGTCTTGAGAGTCTCATGGGGTGTGGGAATGCTGGTAGAACAGGTCCTTAGGCACACGCCGGCAAGGGGCGAAGTGCAGTGACGAGTGGGGAAATTGGGCAGTGAATTGAGTTACCCCCCCATTTAAATACTGCAAGCTCAGGCTGAGAAAGGCTGTCGAGCGTCGGCCTTTTTATGATCTCTGGAGGAACGGAGCAGTGAAGACACTCTTCACAGTGCAAATTGAATATGTACGTTTTCCCCCCTGTTTGTTGTCGATGTTGTACTGTTGCTGGTAGCCAGGTAAACTCTGTATTTCTGCAGCAAAGTATCTGTCCTCCACGCCTTAAATCTTTCCAAACTCTGACAGTCCCTTGTATTAATGATCTCCAGCCAACACTGAATGGAATACCCCCCTGCAGGTGGAGCACCAGTGAGACAGAGCTGGTTGTTTGATGGAAGTGTGATGTCCGCAGGGCTGCCACCTGCTGGGGTCTTCACCACACTGACGTCAGGTGGAGCACCAGTGAGACAGAGCTGGTTGTTTAATGAAAGTGTGACATCCACAGGGGCCACCTGCTGGGGTCTTCACCACACTGACGTCAGGTGGAGCTCCAGACATTGGAAGCATGCTGTGAAAACCACTTTGGGGTCATTCATCTGCACTAGAGCCCTTTCGACGTGTGTCAGAGAAAGAAGGGAAATGGCGGGAATGGCACAAATTTCATTATTATTTTTTAATTAAGGACACACGGTTCATGGTGTTGCTTGTCCACACTTGTGCGTGTGCCCGCTTGGTGTTTAATGGCCGATGAAAGCAGTCAACTCTCCTCCTCCCCCCTCCTGACTACAATTAGATTCTAGGCCATCTTAGAAAGCCCCTGGAGTGACCCTGAAGTGGCTCCTCATTGTTGAAGGAGGCAGAATTAGTGCTGCGAACAACACTATTTCTGAACTCGACAGAATTCGAGTGACTGCACTTTCTTTTCCCAGCATGCATTTCCCACAGAAAACGCTCACTCATAGGCCACCAGGAAAAGGGCAAGAGAGTTCCACCAAAAAGTCATCAACAATTCTGCGTTGGATTCATAGGGCAGGAGTACAGCAAAAGCTTTCCGTACTAGGGGGGTGTAGTTCTGTGGCCTCATCCCTCCAACTGTGAAAGGCTGTTGATCTCTCTCTCTCTCTGGCTTGGACTGTCTGGCCTGGCCCCACAATCTCTCTTGCCCCTCTGTTTACCTTACTGTGTAACCTGCCAAGCGGTGAAGTCATGCCTCGCTGTAATGTCGGGTCTCGGTCTCGTTGAAATCTTATTTATCTACCCCCACCCCCCGGGGGTGGACTGCTCACTCTGTAGGAATGTTGCTGGCCGGCCTGTGTGTGCGCAGTAGCCCCCCCACGCTGGCCTGACTCATCACATCCATAGAGATTTGACGCCGTGTTTTTCCCCTGTGAGCCTGTGGTGTGGGGGCTTGTCTCCCCCGATCAGGCCTCTCTTTCACTAACTGGCCGACTCGGCCAAAGGGGTTGGGGGCCGGACCTGAGGCGATGCAGGGAACCGCTGTGTCTGTTTATACTGACGCAAGAAGCCCGTTTGCTCGTTCTGCTGGGCCGAACGTCACGTAACACCCCCTCCCCACCTGCCACTGTGTCTTCGGAAACAGATCTGTCCTCAGTTTGAGCTGGTGATCCTCTGACTTTTTGTACTAAACTGATATTATGTTTTATGTCACTGTTTGAGGTGTTGATGCACGTGTTGCTCACCTCTGGTGTATCTGTGGCCAGCATGCGGACACCGTCCGCTCTGGTTGACGTCGCTGACCGCCCCTTGTCGCGACGGATTGGCTGCGCCACCCCTTGAAGCTGGAAAGCGAATGTCATGGGGGTGAGAGAACGTGCACGCCGAGTTCACCCCTGCGGTAGACCCGCCGCCGATGGCAATCTGTGTGGCCAGCGGTGCGGAAAACACATCACTGACTCGGCGGGCGGGCGGGAGGCAATGGGGGGCGTGAGGCGAAGCGGCGATGAAATGTGGCCGCATTCTCTTACCTTCATCCATCACGCGATTGTCCTGCCTCTTTAAAACATGCAGTGGCTCAAAGACGCTGGCACATTTACATTTTGTCGGCCTCGTCCGTGGACCGGGACCCTGTGAATACTGGTAATGTTGTTTTCTGTCAGACCCGCGAGAAAAACCGACAGCTGGTAACCGGCTCAGGGAGGGTGATCGTAATGCCTCTGTAAGAGTAACAGGTAGGAAACCTAGCTTGGGTTACTCTCTTTACAGCTCATTACCGCTTCCTGTTACACGATGGTGTGAGATACATAATTACTCTACCTGACATGCCCCCTCCAGCACAGCCAGCCGCGTTTAATTACCCCTATGTGTGGTCAACTGTGGAAGCCCCCTGCCTTTAAATGCATTAGGTAGTAATTGGCCCAGTGCGTGAAGCGTGGGTGACGACGGCCTGATAAAAAAGGGGCTTAAATCCAGCCTGGGTGTCACAGCAGTCCTGCCTGTCACTGATAAGAGCCACGGTATTGGACAGACCTGCATTAACCCAGCGAGTCACAGGTCCACCATTAATGCGTAGTCTTTCTGTGACGCGTTCACAGCTCTGAGTCACTGATCCTGCAGGCCTCACTGTTGTGAGTGACTGTGTGCATGGGTGTGT
>JAOVYW010011652.1:0-22482 GCA_025775045.1 Hiodon tergisus | reverse complement strand
TGAATCGGATGCATGCGGATTGAAGTGGGTTTGCCAGTGATAGTGTGAGTGTTTGTCAGTGTGGGTGTGTGTGTGTGGGTGTGTGTGTGTGTGCATGTTTGTGAGTGTAAGTGTCTGTGTGTGTGTGGGTGAGTGTGTACATGTTTG
Source organism: Hiodon tergisus (assembly GCA_025775045.1). NCBI lineage: Eukaryota > Metazoa > Chordata > Actinopteri > Hiodontiformes > Hiodontidae > Hiodon > Hiodon tergisus. The sequence goes on along the minus strand of JAOVYW010011652.1, from coordinate 22,335 downwards.
TGTGTGTGTGTGTGTGTGTGTGTACATGTTTGTGAGTGTCAGTGTGTGTGTGTGTATGTGTGTTTGTGTGTGTGTGTACATGTTTGTGAGTGTAAGTGTGTGTGCGTGTACATGTTTGTGAGTATAAGTTTGTGTGTGTACATGTTTGTGAGTGTGTGTGTGTGTGTGTACATGTTTGTGAGTGTGTGTGTGTGTGTACATGTTTGTGTGTGTGTGTGTGTGTGTACATGTTTGTGAGTGTCAGTGTGTGTGTGAGTTAGTTGGAGTCTTGGATGCTCCTCCCTTTTCCCCAGGAGATTTGTTTTTCACAGGTCAGGCTGACAGACAGCTAACGAGCGTGCCTCCCCTCCCTCGGCTTGTCTGGAGCGGGATTCGTTATCTCCCGCTACCGCCCCATGGTTCACTGACAGGCAGCCTTGAATATTTCAGTTTCACAGCCTGGTCAGGACACTCGTGCCTCCACTCTTGGCCGTTACGTCTCGCGGCCAGCTGTAGTCCCAATATTTCATTTCCCTCCGTCACCGTCACAGTCAGCAGAATTTGTTTTTATTACATGTCACTCAGTCACTCCAGATTTTCTTTCTGAACTCATTGGACACAATATTTCTGCGGCTCATATGTGTGGCTGTCGGGCCTCAAAAGCTCACGCCATGTTACTTCCTCACATAAATCCTGCGCTTCATGTCTCCACCTCTCAGCAGAGGTATTAATTGTGTTGTGGTAGCAGCCGGCAGTCTTTCACCCCTGACTCAATCCGTCTTCCGGGGCCTTCCGGGCAGTTGCTGAACAATACTAGTGGTCTCATTAGCAGCTGAGGTAAGGAGAATACACTGCGTCCTCTTGATATACAAAATATGTTAAACTTTGCAGTTATATTAATGGGCCAAGCAGCAGAAAACACAATCCCCCAGTGTCCCTTACATTGGAATGTGTTGACGGACACGTGGCACTCCAGTGGCACTCTCAGCTACTGCCCACCGACAGACTTTCTCGCTAAAGACCCCCTGTTTAATTTAGCGACTGTACAGTGACATCTCTAAGGAGCGCAGCTTTAAGTGATGGAGTTAGAAAACGGTGACTTTTAAATTCGAAACTGGGGGGACAACACGCAGTCAGAGGCCTGCCTCACCACAAAGCGCTCCTAATTAAACAAGCTTTACCAAGTGAAAGTCGACGACGGACGTGATTTAGCGTCAGTGCTCAGCGTCCACGCCAGCCTGCTCGACTGGCGGGGCATTTTACGACGCCTTTAACTTCCTCTTTATCCTGTCGGAGGCTATTACTGCCGTTGGGTTGGCTGCGGGGAACATCAGAGGGGCTACCGTAGTCAGCGCGCAGTGGGGATGGGTGAAGGGGAAACAGGAGCGAGCTCTCTTCTGTCCAGATTATTTATCACCACAGAGGTCAGAGACCTACAGCTGGAAATATCCCAGATAAGTCCCCATGCTAATATGTGGGCTCGTTACCGAGAGCTTGATGACCGTCACTGCGAGCCTCTGAAGGACGAGTTTTATATTCCTCAGGAAAGGAAGAGAGGATTTTAATTAGCATTGGGGTTTTTTGGCACGCTTTAAAGAGTGTCGCACAAATAAAAATAAGACGATTATTGTCGCTGTCAACAAACTTAACGCAGTGTCAGATTTTAGGGCGCAATTGTCCTATGCATTTCATTAGTGTCGTCTGGATTACTGACAAACAAGTGTGTGTGCTTGTTCTATCTTTTCCATTTTTATAAAATGAATGAGAATTTGTACTTCCAACGACTCTTAGCCCGTATTTACAGCACATTTAAGGGCTAGTTGAAAGTTGGGACTAAAGGATTTTATCAGTGTTGAACGATGCCATATTGTACATTAGCCAGGGGTCCTAATACTCCCATTTCCCCCATGGAGTGCCGCACTGGCACTGAGGCAACAAAACAAGATGCCTAAAATCGTAAAAGTGCATAGGCAAGCTCTCTGCCAATAGACGTCAATCTGAATATGGGCTGCGGCGTCTTCTGCAGACTGTCCGTCTCCCGGGTGCGTTGCCGTTGCTCAGTGCAGCGTGACTTTGCCAAATGATTTTCCGACCGCTTCTTCCAACTGCATTGTGGGATGACTGCGTATGCAGACTTCGCGTTCACCCAATCTCCAAAGCCTTACAGGTATAGCTGCTCCCAGTGTGAGCTCTGTGTTATGAAACAGAAATGTACATCTAAATGCACAAATTAATTCATAGTGACACAGGGTGCATGCTGCCTGCAAGAGCCTGTGAGAACCTCTTCACCAGTCAGTCTGATGCCCTGGACGTGAAGTCCCTCTGTGTATGTTTCACGTTCCGTGGTTCTGATGGGTTTGATGTATTAGGGGTTCAGAATGAGATGCCTTCGCGGCTCACCTCCTGAGGCACACTAGGCTACAGTGACAGAGCACACTGCGAACACCGGTAGCGCGGCTAATTTAATTAGCACAGTTGCATGTTGAAGCATTAATTTAAGCAATAATGGGGGGGAAAAATACCAAAAATGAAGGGGTATGCAGACCAAGCTGTAACTACAAGTGTTCGGTCCTACTGGGAAAGTCACAAAGCGCTATGCTTTCTTTATCTGCGCCCAACAGGGCAGCAATCTTTTTACGGATGTTTTAAAGAAAATGCAGCTTTTTGTTTCTGTAAAGTAGTAATCACATCCAGTTAGCTTATTGTAATAACCAGCAGCAGAATAAACGGTGTGTTCAGCAATTTATTTGCCGTCATCTGTTTTAATCACTTCATGTCGTGCCGTGCCATTCCTAGTGAGTTGTAATGAGGTTATTAGTGCCCTCTGCGAGTTACAGGATAAATGACGTTCGGAGCTACGTCAAGATAGACAGGTAACATGTTGATGTGTGTACAGAGGCTTAGGCAGTCTTTATTTTTGTTTAAGCAGGATGGTTTCCTGTACATGACACCACAGAAGGTATTTATCAAAGTATGGGAGGGAAACGAAACAGCTCTCACTTTTCACTTTAATGTCCCACATCTTCCAGGCTGCCTAGCCTGCAGTTCCACTGGCATATATCTCTACATATATCTCATTATATATACACATATATCTCGTTATATATCTTGGGGAGGGGTGGGGACTGCAATTCTTCTTCATCTGTCTTTCCTCCTGTATCAGGCATACACTAAAGGTCTATAGGGCAGCAATTTTTTTCAAGTGCAAATTAGGAACGGGAAGAAAAAAAAAACCCCAAAAAATTCCCTGTCGGTTTTATTTATATTGGTATACAATCTCTTTCATTTTGTGCTTCTCATGAAAGGGATAGACTCCACACTAAACCACAGGTTCTGGAGATTCAACAGCACACAGACGCACGCATGCACACACACACACACACACACACTGAAACTCACAGACACAAGGCCACTGAATCTCAAAAATACACACACACACACACACACAGACGCGCACACACTCACACACATGCAGACACACACACACTTACACACACAGACACACACACACACACAGACACACACAGTGCCACACACACAGACACACACATACACACACAGTGACACACACACAGACGCACACCCACACACACAGACGCGCACACACACACACACACACACACACACACAGTGCCACACACACAGACGCACACACACACACACACACACGCACACACTCACACACATGCAGACACACACACACTTACACACACAGACGCACACACAAACACACACCCATACACACAGACGCACACACACACACACACACAGTGCCACACACACACACACACACACACACACACTTACACACAAATATGCACACACTCAGGGCCCCCTTTTAAGGTGAGCGCTGGGTAATTCACTCAGAGTGCGACCTACATTTTGCCTTTGTTTTTGGACCGACTCGCCTCGTGGGCGGCGGGATCAGCGCTCCAGAAACATGTCAGTTTGTTTACAGAGGAAAATGTCCCAGCCTGCAAGCTAAAAGTGTTGTCATCAGGAAAATCTGTAAGAAAAAGACCCCTGTTAGGATTTAGCATATTTGTTGAATATGTCCTAATACCCTGCAAACATCACGAAGCACATTATTGCCCTCTTCAGTATTAAGCTAGGTTTTTATCTCACTGCTGGGGAAGTGTCCGTGTGGAGTAACCCAATACAGCCTGAAAATGGGTACGGGGTGAGCACAGCACCAAGGGGCCAAGGTTTCTCCCCCCCAGCCTTCCTGTTTTTCTGCCAGCCCAGGTGAACACGCTGCCTCGCGGTCCCGAGCGCCCACTCTTCCAGGAATTAGACAAATAGTCGACTGTTTTTATTTCATTTAGCAGATTTCAGTTCCCACAGTATGGTATGTGAGGTTTTCACTCAGAACACTTGATTGGGTTTGATTGGTGCTTGCTGGGTTTTTTTTGAATGTAGATGTTATAGTGTGTCAATGAATAGCCGATGGCAGCTGGAATGGAGACCGTATGGTCCATGACCGCACGTCCCCCGGCGGGGTCTCGCTTTGGATCGTTAAGCTCCTCCATCGGATGGCTGTCCCTAATGCCAGTCAGACTGCCACAGCCCTCAAAATGTGTAAAACGCCAGATAATAGGTTTCTCTGACAGAAGGGTGCACGGAGTCACTGAGGGGCTCTGCCATTTCTCCAACTTTGTTCTAGTGGCACCACAAAGTAGAGAAACACCCTAATGAACCATTGCTGTGCTGATCAAAGTGGTCAAAAAGCCTTTTATGTTGGGTCTTTTTTCTAGCATGGCAGTCAGCTCCATATATAAAACACAGACAGACTTTTGTGGTCCTTTATTCACACGGAGGTCATTCTAATGACCGTTGCCCCTACCTTGTTGGAGGGAGTAGAGCCTCAGACAAGTCAGTGTGGAACAAAGTGCCTCGTGGGGTTGGCAGTGGTGAGGGTGAGGTGGCGTCCATTGCTCCATTAGCAGCTGGATACCTCTGCCCCATCGTGACAAGTGGCATGTGGTCCTGCGGTCCTGCAATTACCATGGTATTACTGCCTTGTCGACTGAGCAACGGGGGCGGTGCATTGCAAATGGGGGCGGGGTCATGCAAATCTGACAGCTGCAACTGCACTGTCAGATAAATTGTACAGATATGAACTGAGAGGTACAGCAGGCGCAGTAACCTTCTACTTCCAGGCTTTGTTTACGAGGTCCAATTGCCCGGGGAAGCGGGAGTCTGGCCGCCCGCTCCGTCCTCTGACACGCCCGAGAGTCATGTCTGGACCACCCTGTCCCCTCGTTTTTGTGGGAACGCCCCCCGAGATTTTTGCCAAATTTATTTATGCGTTTTCTGTCGAGTCACTCCCCCTTTCAATTTATGTTCTCTCGCACTCTGTCAGAAACACGCTCGTCTACTCTCATCACGTACATTTTTAATTTATGAATTTTCTTCTCCTCTTTTCTGTTCTTAAGGGATTTTCAAACTAAAACATTTCAGTTGCAGTCTTTAGTGGAGATCGGCCTTCATGGTCTTCACTGGGTCTTAGCAATCGCCCTGAGATAATGAGGGAGTCTGCTGGGTTCCAACACATGTACAAGCTCAGACACGAGCTGGGGGCAAATGTCTGGCCAAGTCAGAGTGATTCCTGCAGCAGCTAACGCTCTGACTCTCAATCATTCATCTTTAGCCAAGCTTTTCAATGAAATATACAGCATGAGGAATATCAGATATGATTAACATCAAACTCAAAGTGCAAACTTGACAGAGTAATGAAAGAGGCATTTAACGTTCAGTGTAATAGACCCCTGTTTATGTAGAGTAGGTGTGCTGGATTATAATTGAATAAAAAGAGGTTCAAAGCCCAATAGCGAGTGTTGTTCGGCACAGGACAAACTCTAGGTTTTGGCTCCAGCTCTGACACCGCCCCCATCCTATACAAACGTGCTACATCTACTGGAACCAGGGTGTACGCGTTTGTACTGTAAAAAGTGTGTTTGACCTCACTGCGCTTCAAAGTGTGTCTGTGTTTCAGCCCAATGCGCTGTAAAGTGTGTAAGGGTTTGAGCCAAGATCGCAGTGCAGTTTGTGTGTGTTTGTGTTTGACCTGCGTGTGCAGTAAAAAGAAGCTGCCCCCCCCTATGGCTCAGCAGTAACACACTAACTCCCGAAACCATCCAGATCAAATCGCTCATCGGTGGAGGGTGTGCCAAATCTTACCCCGTTCCTATAATTATTGCATTCACTTTTAGATGTAATCTCTTTTTGTCCAAATTCAGTCTCTGTGATTGGAGGTTTCGAGCAGCTTTGACAATACGCTCATTGTTTTTTCTTCATATTTTTTTCTTGGCTGGTTTACCTTTGGTTTATCTGGGAGCGGAAATGCCCTCATTACACACACACACATTAGCCACAATTCTCAAGTTTCGGATTGCATTGGGGGCATGTTTTGGGTTTGTTTTATTATGTGGGCAATAACCTTCAGGAAAGATGTGCTAGCGTATCTCATAAAGTCTTAGAAGCAGGTTATAGAGCAGCGTTCCAGCCAAACGGAATCCCAGGGCATGTTTTATGATCTAATTAAACGTCTCCTTGCGGTGAACCAGGCCAGGTTAGTCACACAGTCACTGCCCATGCTTTTTGGTGGGGGCTAACACTGCATGGCTGCATGTGTGTAATGAGGACAAAATTCTACTTTGCTCCTCAGGAACTCCTCCCTTCGTGTAGGTTGTTGTCTCTTTTACTTGTTTAGATAATGCCTAATATTTAAACTAATACTATATAACCACCTCCCCAAAAAGGGTAAAGAAGGAGTGTCCTCAGATGGGAAACCGAAAAACAGCCGCTCGTGGCCGGGAGCCCACCCGGGAGCCCACCCCCTGTGGGCAGAATGAACAAGCTTGGTGCCAGGAACGGGGGGGGGGGCACCTCCTGTGGATCACATCTTTTGTAAAAGCTCCCACCGCTGGGCTTTTCGTGGTAGTTTGTGTTGGGAGGATTTTCCTAGGATGACAAAATAGCTGCAGAGGCAGCAGGTGGCGTAGTGGTTAAAATAGGCGACTAGTGAACTTTAGCCTGCAAGTTTAAGTCTGAGCGGCTTTAATCCTGAGCAGAGGCAATCAGTTGGAATTGCTTCAACAAATTGGTAAACGTGATACTGGAAGCTGTGCGGATCACTCAGCATAAGTGCGTCCGCTGAACAGAGCTATAATGTCCTTTTTAACCAAAGCAGAGTCACAGAATTTAGCAGCACCCTAATGAATGGCAGTCATCGTACAAGACAGAGTGCAGCTCCAGAGACAAAGAGTGTAATTAAGTATAATTAAGCAGGGAATCTGTAACACTTAAAGGATGTACAATTCTGCTGACTTAATGTCTGCTTTTGGCAGAATTAGTTTTTATTTCTCTCCAAATGCATGCCAGGGGTAGATTCAATGTTTGTGTGAGGGTGTGTGTTTATGTGTATGTGTATGTGCGTGTGCATGTGCGTGTGCGGTATGCGTGTGCATGTGCGTGCGTGCGTGTGTGCATGCGTGCATTTGCACGTGTCGGTTCTGTCCTGTCCCGGGCCAGCTACACTGCATCACGTGTGGACACCACCGGAGTTGCCCGATCGAGCCGGGATTTCCACCCTAATTTGTTTTCCAAAATATGATTTGATGCTTTGATTTTTGGGCCCTTGGCCCAGGTCCACAGAGGGGGTCCGCCGAGGGGGTTCTCAAAGCCAAACCTGAATGTTGCGCACTTCTGTATTACTGACCCAATAATTGAATGAATTAACGACTTTATCGTGTTTAGGGGCAGAAGTCTGTGTAAGGTATCATTTTGGAGATTTGCAGCAGATTGTTCTATGGGGTGATTTATAAAAATAATAGAGTGCACGGCACGTCGAAGATCATTTAATAACAGAGCGGGTCTGAGTGAGGACGGCTAAATTATGGATGACAACCCTGCGGCACTCGCTCTCTCTCTCTCTCTCACTCCCTCTCTCTTTCTCTCTCTCTCTCTCTCTCTCTCTCTCTTGCGCTCTCTTTACAGCTCTTTACACTAGGTTACAGGAAAAAGGCTAAGTAAAAAAATACCAAGTAAATTAATTAATAATACATAATCCATTCATAAAATAATATAAAGAGAATAAAGTAGATCTATCTCGGTTTTTCTTTCTGTCTCTCTCTCTTTATTTGTCTCTCTTACACACGCACACCAACACACACACAGAAACACACACGTACATGCGTGCATTCAGTCTGTTTGCTAACACAACAGCGAATGGCACAGGGTTCTCCCATCATCCGGTTCATTCCGCTGCTCTGCAAAGACGATAATTCAGACTTTATTGAAACAGGAGTTTACACCAAGTAGGTCTGGCTGGCAATATCAACACAGTGGTGCTGGGCCAGGAAATGAAAACAAGAAACGGCTTATCTGAGGGAATAAAAATCAAAAACAAGATTAAAAGTGCAGCATAGGTTTTGGTCTCCTCAGACTGCTGTAGAATTTATTCATCTATAATTAAGGATTAAATTTATTGAAGAGGAAAAATGACAGCTCTGCCCTTGAATATGGTATCCAGGGGGATAACAGAATGTTAATGTAGCTTGTTCAGGGTTTTGCAGGCCTCTCGCCAGCGTTAGATGTTTAAATGATTAGAAACTACAAACAAACAAAAAAAATAAGCAAGGGATGGGAACGGCCTTGGTTGAGTCAATAAGGGACCTGAGTGGTCTCAGTTGATTCTGGCCACGGCTTTGTCTCGGTTAGCTGTGTCTTGGTTGGCTGTCTCTTGGTTAGCTGTGTCTCTGAGTTGGCTGTCTCTCGGTTGGCTGTCTCTCGGTTGGCTGTCTCTCGGTTAGCTGTGTCTCGGTTGGCTGTGTCTCGGTTGGCTGTGTCTCGGTTGGCTGTGTCTCGATTGGCTGTGTCTCGGTTGGCTGTCTCTCGGTTGGCTGTGTCTCGATTGGCCCTGCCTATGTTGGCTGTGTCTCGGCTGTGTCTTGGTTGGCTGTGTTTTGGCTGTGTCTCAGTTCGCTGTGTCTCGGCAGTGTCTCAGTTGGCTGTGTCTCGGTTAGCTGTGTTTCGGCTGTGTCTCGGTTGGCTGTGTCTCGGCAGTGTTTCAGTTGGCTGTGTCTCGGCAGTGTCTCGGTTGGCTGTGTCTCAGTTGGCTGTGTCTCAGTTGGCAGCGTCTCGGTTGGCTGGAACATCTGGATGGGCTACGCACGGAGTTGTGCTTTAATGAGCCCCTGCACCAGTAGGAGTTTGCTGCTGACGGTCCCTCTTTTTGACACATCTCTCTGCTCTCTCTCTCGAGGGGCTCCCCTCACTGGCCCCGGCTGCTCCGTGTCTATCTGCGTTGTCCATCCAGGATTGCGGCGTCAGTGCAAATTGACAAAGAAATGACAATCGCAAATCATTATGGAGCTGCCTCCCACCACAACCACCGCGGTTTTGTTTTTCGGTGACCCTTGATGATCCCCCGGGAGAGCGCCTTGCTGCTCTTTCTTTGGCTTATTTTCCCCCAACTGAATTGTCCCTTCCCCTGTGTCCAATGCCCCCAGCGCTCCAGTTTCTCCTCTGTACTGGCCTGGAAAATCGCTTAGTTGAGAGGAATTAAGTATTTATGATATAAATAGTGCTAAATATCGCTGTTTTATTTATTTATTCCATTTTATTAATGAATGCTTCAAGTTTCTCCGGTTTCTGTAACGGCTGTTCGGGACTGGCAGCTCCTCTTCAAAGCTTGGTAGATAATGTGATGCTCTGCTAGGAAGTTACAGCAGACCACAGCTGATTCTGCATTCAGTCAAAGTAAAAGTGTGTGTGTGGATTTGTGACAAGAATCCTAGAGGGGCAATGTTGTTGTATCCTTAAGAAAGATACTTGATATGATTTTCCTTGGTATATATCACCAGCTGACTAAATAGTAAATTTTGAACTGAAACCTGCGTCATCCTGTATGAAGACATCGGCTCGGTAAATAAATAATGTTATCTAATTACCAGACCCCCAAACATGCCTAATGGTTTCACGCCTTGTTGCTCTGTCATTTGTTATTGCTGACCGGGCTGCTGCTTGTGCCGCTTGTCTGCCGTTGAAGCAGATGTGACACGCTGGTGTTCCTTTCCCAAGTCCGCGTGTGTGGGTAGAGAAAGTGTTGATTTAGCACAGAGCCCTTCTCCTCAGTCCCAGGAGCCCAAGTGGTGCCTGGGTTTCGCCCAGGGCTGGCTGCTGCTCAGCCAGGGGGAGACACCTCCTTCCTTCCCCCTCCGCGAGTGGAGCCGGCTCCTGGGGAGCTCACAGTCACCGAGGGCTTTCTACCCAGTTTGTTTTGGGCCCGGAAAGTCATTAATTATGAATGCTATTACTCTGTTTACCTAGATTGTCGCAAGCCAGTTTCTGTGCATTGTCTTATTTATTTATTATTTTTGCCCTGCATATGTTTACAGGACTTTCAGACTTAGTTTAAAAACAGTGTGTACATTATTTTAGGCTGTTCAGTCAATGTGACTAATTAACATTAATGCTGTAACCTAAATTCAGTTTAGTGAAAGTTTTCATGCTAATCATTAGCAATTATTGCGACACTGAGTGCAGGTAATATAACTTACCAAAGCAGCACTAAATTGTGTGTAAACTCCAATGGATTTGTAATGACCTTCTCCCTTTTAACTGAGCATAGGGCTCGGGGGTTTTATGGTGTGGAGGGCTTTGTGAAATGTCCCCTTTATTGTTGGCTTTGAGACAGGCAACCTAAAAAAGAGTGTGATAGTGCGGAGACCAGCCGTAGAGCAGCTGGTTTTCTGCAGAACAGAGTGGGGAGAGCCGCAGGGAGACTTTGACAGGGGCCGTGAGTCAACAGCGGAGAGTGAGTGTAGGGCGAAAGAGTCCCTCAGCCGGTGTGCTGAGAATGCCTGTCTCTGCTTTCTCACTCCACTCACTGGGGAGGCCATTAGCATGCCCCTCGGTTACCACCATTAAAGAAAATATCAAAAGCACAGCTATTTTGCACAAGTGTTAGTTTAGCTAGTTATTTATTCATTAATTTTCCCATCCTCCTGCTTTCATTTAGATTACTCTCTTGACATTTGTTCCTGGCCAGTTTCGCTATTGGGCAGTTTTCTCTTCTACCCAGGAATAGCACAGGTTGGTAAAGCCAGGTGTAGTCCCACCCCCACTCCCCAGGGGGCCCTGTAAAAGCAGAGCAAGGCTATGGAAATAAGTCTCAACTGAAGCCTGGAACCGCCACCAGGAAGATGCAGAATGAACAGCACAATGTATCAGAGGAATAGAGTATGAAAAGAGCGACCAGGCCACACTGTGTCCTTCTGCCCAGTCAGCACACCATTCGCAAAAACCATAGCTTGTTGAAATGCCGTGAGACCTGATGTATGGAAAATACAATGCAATGGCGGTAATTGTGTCTGCTGGAAATGCCTTCTCATCACACATGTGACAGGTCTGGAGGGGATGTGGTTGGGGGGGCACAGTAAGTGGTGTAGTGGGTACCTGACCATGCCACCCCCTTCCACAGGCTTCCTGGACCCGCGGCTCGGGCCGGCGAGCCGGGCCACTCCAGTGGGGCTTCAGGCAGCTCCAGCGAGTCGGAGAGCAGCTCAGAGTCGGACTCGGACAGCGAGAGCAGCTCCAGTGACAGCGAGTGCAATGGGGCGTCCCGCGTCGCCACACCAGAGGTGAAAAGCCACTTTCATTTTCCAACATGACACAAAGCCGTCTCTTTATTTGGTACCTCAACAAGGGCGGTCAGTCAAACCTAACCATGCCGAACCCTGTTCTTCTAGTATGCAGAGGTGCAGGTGTGCAGTCCAAAAGGGGTTTTCCTGTCTATTAAGTAACATCGGTATTGGGATTCACCCAGTCAGGCTCCTCCTCCTCCTCTGCCCAGCTCAGAACGAGCTGTTGGATCTCTTCGAAGAAGGATGATTTGTTTCCTTGACAACTAAACGCTACACGTGTTTTATCCTGTGTTTTGGCACATTCTTTACAGCTACTGCAGGTGTTCTGAACCCCAAACTCACCGTTTCAATCCAGTCAATGTAGGTCCAGGCATTCTGTGTGGAAGATTGCCTTTTATGAATACTTAAATGGACTGAATAGAGCGTTAACCAAGCTTTACGCTCAATAGTTTTAATCGTTCATTTTCTTGCATGTTCATGAATGATTTGCTATCTTTTAAAGAATTATTCAGGACAGTCCTGTTTTTATTAGAAAGATGTATCCTCATGATGAAGCCCTATGCTGCAAAACAAATGATGTGAGATAATATGATTGATGAAGGCATTTCAGGCACAAGATCATCAGCCCGAATTTAACAAGTTTGTCATGTAGGATTACACATTTAATCCATTGCCAAATACGTCTTTTAGTATTTAGTTCATGCTGTTACTGTCGTAGCACTTTATGATTTCCGTTGCATTCACATCACATGCACACCATCTGAAATATATCACACAATTTATACAATATACCTACAATATATTATCACCGGATCACCGTTATCTCTTGCCAGTTTCTTTATAAGAAAGTTTTTTTGTTACTGATCTCTGCCTTCTTCCTCAGCCTGAACCTCCCTCCACCAATAAGTGGCAGCTGGACAAGTGGCTGAACAAAGTGAGCTCTCACAGTAAGGCCCTGATCCACACCCAGCCAGAGAGCCATGGCCCCAGCGGCCCACAGCCCCAGGACAGCCAGGCCCCCGAGAGCACAGCGGTGAACAAGGGCAAGGCCAGCCTGGCTCAGCCTGACGCCAAGGAGCGGGCTCTTCTCAGCCCAATCCGGGAGAAGGCCAAGCCCAGGGCAGGCCAGAAGGTCCCGGAGGGAAAGGGTGCCCGGGCCAAGTCACCGGCCGCTGGGGAGCCAGGTCCACCCAGGAGGAGCACGGGGAAGAAGCAGCCCAGGAAAGTGGAGCGGGCTTCCTCCACGGAAGAACACATCTGGCCAAAACCTGGCAACCCCATTGCCACCGCAGCACCCGCCCCCATCCCTACCCCCACCCCCAAGGAGAAGGATCCCCCACCGTTGGAGCTGCCTAAAGCCAGGGGCAAGGGGCCTGGGGGCAAGACCGCCCCCAGGAAGGAGCCCCGCGCCACCGTCATCCCTGCTGCCCCAACCCTCCCACAGGATAAGAAGAAGCACCGGGGGCCCAGCAAGATCATCCCCAAATCCAAGGAGTTCATCGAGACCGAGTCCTCCTCATCTGAGTGCCATTCTGACTCGGAGGAGCTGGCTAAGGCGGCGCCTCCCGGCCCAGGCCCCAGTGGCTTGACCCTGATCAACCCCAAAGACGGCAGCAGCAGTGAACTCAGCTCTAGCAGCCTGACCGCTGGAGGTAGCGCTTCCATACCCGACCTGCTGGAGGACCCCCTCTTCTCCCCCATCCCCGAAGCACCCAACGAGCTACTCTCCCCTCTCAGGGACTCGGAGGAGATCAGGTCCCTGTGGGTGAAAATCGAGCTCAGCTTCCTGTCCCGGATCCCCGGGCAGGACCCCCCCGAGCTGCCCCCGGCTAAGGGGGAGCCCAGAGACTCCGGCCCCAAGCATAGGAGGCAGTCGCCCGCATCCACACCAGCCGAAAAGCCCCCCAGCAAATCCAAAAGGAAACACAAGGCAAGTGTTGCCCCACACTCCCCTTCTGACCTCCCTCTCCTGCACCCTGGGTCAGAACAATTTCAAACGTCTTGCAGGAAACATTGTTCTGTTTTTTTCCCCACAGTCGGAGAACTGCGACAGCGCTACCGGGACCAAGAAGCTGCGGCCGGAGAAAGAGACCGCTCTCATGCCCCCATGCATCTCCCCCGTCCACAGCCACAAGGTGTCTAGCACAAAAGAGTAAGTGTCATAAGCCACGTCCCCCCGTCCCTATCCCCAGACAGCGCCCCTCACCGCATGTGAACTCCTCGGCCGCGGACAGGTCACGCTGTTCGGCTAAACATAAGTGCCGGGACTAACGTTAGCTTCTCGGACGGCGGCCCGAGGTGAGCATCACTCCCGGACTTGTTTCACCCTGGCGCGACCATCAGCCAATTGGTCGGATCTCTTTGACTTACCCCCCTGCTGTAGCATTTGACTCCTTCAGACCATCTACTGCAATATCCAGGGTTCTGTAATGCACCTATATTAGAAACTAACATTAGTACGCTAAATCCCTATGATGCATTGCACACTAACTGAACGTGGACACCGTTGAACGTTCAACAGGTGCTCCAAAAGGTTTTCGTAACCCCAACAGACCATTTAAAGACACACACGGTATGTGCCTAAAACAGGCAAACCGTGGAGCCCTGATACCCTTCCCACACCTTTTAGATAAGCATCAACATCAGGAGCGCTTGTCTTCGGACAAAGACAATTCGTCTTTTCTTAATTCCATAAACCTAGGAAATTCTCCGGCTAAAGGATCAAAGCAAAACGTGTCGTTCAAAAATAACCAGGACTAACGCAATCTTAATTAGATGCTCGACTGTGGCGTTTTTTTCTTTCTTTCTGGGAACTATGATCGTACTTTCATCAGTAAGCTTCCTTTCATATCTTATTCCCCTGAGTGGTTTTTTTCTTCTTTTTTTTTGTGGGGGAGGGGGTGGCGGGCAAGAACAATCCATTGTAGAAAACTGTGAAAAAACCGAGCTGCAAAACAACTGATATTTCTTCTCTCTTTCCCGGGGGGATGGGGCACTCAATCCCATATTGATTCAGAGTTCTTCGGTATAGGCACTGTAACTTCTTTGCTTGCGAATCGCTTCAGTGATCACTGTGTGGCAGGCACGGGTGAATTGAATTGAGGTCCCAAGCAGCGGCGTGGCTAGCAGGACCCAAAACGGACCTTTTTATTGGTTTGCTAGTGCCACTGCTTCCAGTCCCTGCCACATCTGGAACGTTTTTCCACTTCTCAATCAGTCCGTACTTCCAACTGCTTATCTCATCACGGGCCATTCCCACTTCCCAAGTCGGATCCCTAGATGGGTTGAAAATAAAATAAAACAACCATTGGTAGTTTTTTTTTTGCGTATTTTAGATTTGTTGAACAAAAGGATTTGTTGTGTTGCATCCAATCTTCAAATGGGCATCAAATAAGCTAATATACGCTTGCAAGCTCAATAGAACACAACTAACAGTCAGGAAAACACGCACAGGCTTATCAATTACCCATAATACTCACAAGAGTGAGAGCTCTGTCTTGGTTCCATGTTATGTTTGACGTGTTACCAAACACTGCATGTTTTAATAATCGTATATATTTTCAGCTTTTGATATCAGTGAGTGTTCAGCACTAGACTGGTGGGCTATCCTCGGCTCTAATTGACAACTCCCTCAGAGGGAGTGATTTAGAGAATGAGCCCAGGCAGCTGTACTGTATTTCTGTTTTGTGTTTCAAGGCAACAGGCTGTACGGATGAGCGATCACTGTGGCAGGGAGAGAAAGAAGTAGAGAAGCAAAATATCTGTTTACGGATATTCCCGGGATTCCTGCAGGATAGTCATTTCAATCATTTTGGGATGCGCCCGGTTTCTGACTAAGAAGTATAAATATCTCCTGTGTTTCCTTTCTCGAAATTTGCCCTGTAATATTAGCGGGATAAAAAAAGATTTGGCCACGATCCTACCTTGTACTGTTCTTTCATCAATCACGCATTCTTAAATTCCTACTGTCAATATGTTTGACCACAGTGTTAAATTTTAGTAATGTCTCAGGCTGAATTGTGTAGTCCTCTGCAGAATCCGACACCTCTATCCTCCATCTGCCCCTGTGATTGCCGTCAGGCTGGAGAAAGCAGCTGCGGAGACCGTGATGCTGAGCCTGGAATGCTTTCCCAGCATGTGATTTGTATGGCTTTGGGACTGTCAGACAGCCAAGTTTAGCTGTTTTTGTTTTTCTCCCCCCCATCTTCTCCTTGTCCGTCCAGCTCCTCGAAGAAGCAAGCCCGAAAGCGGGATCAGAGGCTCCTTCCCCCCCTGCTGTCCCCCCTCTCTGATGAGCCGGCCCGCCAGTTCAGAACCGGCGGGTGTGGCCCCTTCAGCCAGGAGGCCCTCGCCAGCACCGCCAGCTCCCTAGCCACCATCGGCTGCTCCTTCCCTCCGTCGTCCTCCTCTTCCTCCTCCTCGTCCTCTTCCTCACACAAGCATCGCAAAGGGGAAGGAAAATCGGCTGCACATGCCAAGACCAGCAGCGTAAGCAAGGTCGCCCAACCAACAACCAACCTCATAACTACCCCACAGATTTCAGCTGAGAACAGCCACACATATGTGTTCACGGAAGTTTCTTTCCGTTGGGTAATGGACTTGTTAGTAAGCCGCTGTCGATACTGGGGTTTTGCGGTTGGTTGGTGTGAACTCCTGCGAAAATTTTCATTTACGTTTTGTCAAAGGCCAGGAAACAACGATTGAGAGAGCTAATTTGGCTAATCCATCAAAAAACAGAAGCGTAGCTCTTGCAAAAAAAATAGATTTGTCAATCAAAGTATCCCCCGGTTTTAATTATTCCAGAATGGTATTTTGTCACAGCAATAAAAAACAAAATACACATTCATAATGATAATGGTTTTCTGACAAAATAGCATATGATGTTTAGGTTTATGTCTGGCTTTTTAATGGCATTCTTCATACGCCTCATACATTGTCCACACATCATTTGGAAAGTAAAACATTCAGAAAGTATAAATAAAACAGCAGAAAAACAGTCACTTTATTCCTTGGCTCTGGGCATTCACTGCCATTTCCTGTGTTTTTCTGAATGTAATTAATGATTGGAGAGCAAGCGGCGAGGGGTGTAGGCGTCCTGCACACGCCTCTAACGCGACAGTGGAAGTCACTGTGCTGTCAGTGAGCAAGACTGTCACTTCAATTAATTTCTCAATCCTGCTTCCCTTCATGGGCTTTATATGTTCTCTTATGTAGTTATTGTAAGTTTGATCAGTTCACGATCATTGCAAACAACTGAAAAACGGCGAGAAATGTTACAGTTTTCCCTTCATTTCATCTTTAAATATATCTTAACTGTATATGTGGGTTCTGCAAAACTCTGCAACTAGGTATACTTAAGTGTTTTTTTAAATGTACTTAAGTGTTCCAATTAAGTATTTCATTCCACTTAAGAATATACTTAACAGATGAAAATATAAAATAAAAAGATTTTAAAAACTTAAGGAGCCATTGAATGTCTTATTTTTAGACATAACGGCTGAATTCATGCATGTTGATTGTGAAGATTTAATTCGCGGAACTCCCTAGTGTAATATCTGACATTGCTGTTGGTTCAGTTGGCATGACTTTGTCTTTCGATTCTGTCCATTTAAAGCAAATTTCACTATCCAGATTTCTTTTCCTTATGCCAGGTTGGGAAGTATTTAAGATATTGTTCGTTTATACCTACTGTAATGACGATATATAAACTGAGTGGTCACTTTAATCATTTTTATTAGCTACACCTCCCCTTACCCTGAAATAGACTGCACAGTCAGTGACAGCAACAGGTTTTCAGACTATACTATTTAAAGCAGATAGGCAGGTACCTTGGGATTCTGTATCAAAAAACATCCAGCCAGTGGCAGATCTGTAGTCAGAAACGTCTTACTTAAAGAAATATGAGGAGGTGTCGTTAATCTATACATGTCAATTTTAGTAAGACGGTGGACGATGTCAGTTGCCAGACTTAAGTCCTGTGGTGTTGATTGTTTTAAAGGCAGAAGATGCTCACAGCAAGCCTCCCAGCAGTTTCAATGGCAATGGTCAACACGACTCTGAACTTTGGTCCAACCCGCCATCAATGGACCATTCGGATGCAAAGAGGCCCAAGCTGATGTTCAACGACACGTATGTAGTTGTCCCTGGCAGCAGCCATTTCTTTAGTAGCTTGTAGAACGAAATATAAACCACAAAAAGTCAAGACTTGTATCTCTCGTATTCTTTTCTGATTATTATCTAGCATAACTTCATTAATAGATCCAGAGAAGTAGACAGCTGGTAAGAATTACACTGAGCCTTTGACGGTTGCGCGATAACCATGCTTATCGAACAGCTGACATTTTTCTCTCTACAGGCTCCACAATGCAGACTACTATATGCAGGAAGCCAAGAAATTAAAGCACAAAGCAGACGCACTGGTAATCTCGTTATTCGCATTTCCTTTTTCCATCTGTTCAAACTGTTACTTTGTTTTTCACTTCCGGGCAGTAATAATGGATGATAACTCTGAGGACCAACAGTGAATGCTGAAACGCTATTGGAAATCAGACAACACAGAGGTAGTGAGGAGGACGAAAACAGTATAGAATGTTTTCGGGCAGCCGATACACACTCATACACACACACACATGCACACACACACACACACACACATATATCACACATATATATATATATTTATATACATACAGAAATTACTGTTCTGTACCCATAGTAGTCTACATTGTAAATTATGGAATGGGACCAACAGAACATTTTCCTTGTTATTTCTCATAGTAGTCATTGACTAAAAACCAAAACCAAAACAATGTCATGTATTAATATATATCTCAAATTATAGCTGCCTTCCACTAATACATATCTAAATATCATTAGGAAGTATTCTCTTTTTTATTTATTCATCAATTTAAAAAAAAATCTCAATAACCAATTGAATAGAAGAGATTAATTACTGTGATAAAACTATGATGAATTAAAGGAAATTGCAGAAGAAGAAATTATTTTTGACTAAGGAACACCAGCAAAGAGGAGCTCTACTGTGGGTTCCCATTGGCTGTGTGTCAGTGAGCAAGATCTGCACAGAGGCATCTATTAGCTCTGAGAACTAAATTAAAAATGGAAATATTATATTTAATGTTATTATTATTATTATTATTATTATTATTATTATCATAATTGCTGTAGTCCAACAGTCCAGTTGCATATCCAGACCATATCTAATATGCATTTGAAGATGAATAATGGGAGAAGAGGTTGCACATCTGTAATCAGTGAGATGAGATGCTTCACCCACTGGCCACCCCGTGTTAAAGGGCTTACTCAAGATGTATAGAACCTGCTGTCTGAGCAAAGTGGTCTGTAAATCTGTTTTACTGCCGTGTACCAGCAAGGGTTTGTGCCGTGGGTGTATGGATGCCACCATACAAATCAATAGGAAGTGAGAGAGAAGCTACAAAGAGCTTTGAGATTGTAAAGTGATGATAATGAACATTTGAGTTGTGTATGCCATTGTCTGTACTTTAGATATCAACTTTCAGACAATTCAATCCCCGCCAGAAAACTGATGTTGCAAATGTTTTTAATCTGTCAAGTGGCCTGTGTAAAATTACACTTTTATGGTTCCCCTTGCTGTGCAGATGGAGAAGTTTGGCAAAGCCGTTAACTACGCTGACGGGGCACTCTCCTTCATCGAGTGCGGGAACGCGATGGAACGGGACCCGCTGGAGGCCAAATCTCCGTACACCATGTACTCGGAAACAGTGGAGCTCATCCGGTGAGCGCACCAAACCTTGCCACACCAGGCCCCACCATGGGTACTGCGGAAACGCTGGACTTGTGTCACATAGCAATGTCTGACCACTCTGCGCTCTCCTCAAAGATCACGCAGTTTTAAACTATGATTTTATTTTGCTGACCAAAAAAGAAAATGCTGGAGGGAAGCCATTCTGTTGGGACATTTTTGGCATTCAGATTCCTCTTTAACAGAGCTGTGTTACTCTCACTAATTGAAGTTATTAGTCCATGCCCATAGAAACTATTATCATGTTAGTAAAATCTGATTTAACATCTAATCGCTGCTGATGTTTTTTTTTTATGTCAAGGTATGCGATGAGGTTGAAGAACTTCACCAGTCATTCAGCAACGGTGGCCGAGAAGAAATTAGCCGTCCTGTGGTAAGCTTTTTTTTGGCTTGCCTCTCAGTTGGCTGGTTTCACCATAATCCGGAAGCTACCTTCACATGCCGTTTCCTCTGTCGTTCTGCGTCGCTTTGTTGCGTCGCATTGAGGCGTTGCATTGAGGCGTCGCTTTGTCGCGTCGCATTGAGGCGTCGCTTTGTCGGTGGCTTTGTCAGTGGCTTTGCCGCGTCGCTTTGTCGCGGCGCTTTGTCGCGTCGCTTTGTCGCGTCGCTTTGTCATGTTGCTTTGTCGCGTCACTTTGTCATGTCGCTTTGTCTGGTCGCATTGAGGCGTCGCTTTGTCGCGTCGCATTTAGGCGTCGCTTTGTCCAGTCACTTTGTCCGGTCGCTTTGTTGCGTCGCATTGAGGCGTCGCTTTGTCCGGTAGCTTTGTGGCGTCACATTGAGGCATCACTTTATCACGCTGCTTTGACGAGTTGCATTATCCCGTCGCTTTGACGCGGCGCATTGACGCGTCACTTTGTCGCGTCGCATTGTCGCGTCGCATTTATGCGTCGCATTTATGCGTCGCATTTATGCGTCGCTTTCACGCGTCACTTGGTGATTGGCTTTGTCACACCAGTCCGACGAGCCGTGTTTTCACGTTGTGACGACGCAGAATGCGTCTAAGCCAAATCAACGTATTTTAGGGGCGTGTGCGTGTGCTGGGTGCGGCATCTGAAATCTACCGCCACTCAGACACATTAGGCGCTAAACCCTCAGCTTCACTAAAACACATTTTAAATCTCCACTCAGCCATCACAGCCCCACAATCGGATGTATCTTGAAGGGAGATTTAAAACACAGCTAAAGTACTTAATCAGCTTAAAGTGGATCATTATTCTTGTATTTCATTAAGCTTTTAGAGGATAACTAATGATTTTCCCCCAGCAGCTGCCTAAACACACATTCTTGTAGATACTGAGAGTCGGCTGCCTGATACAGCTCAGTGGTTGTTTGGTTTCTAGTGGAATATGAAGGTCGGTTTGTTGGGAATGACAAAAAAAAAAAAGAGTTTTTGTCAATTACTTTGTGAAATGAAGAGTGCAAGCAAAGGGATCAGCTATTGGGACAAAACCATTCTTGGTTAATTATTTGTTTAATTATTTGTTTGCATGACAAAGCACTTATCCAGGGCGACTTACACTGCTTACAGTTTTACACTCTATCCATTAACACAACTGAGTATTTACTGAAACAATTAGCCTTAGATGTCTTTCTCAAGGGTTTAACAGCAGGGCAAGTGTGCCTTGCCGTCTGTAGAAGCCAGACTTCTTCTCTGTTGACAACACTCCTGATGTCACCCTGCTGAGAGTGGTCTGACGAAATTCAACAGGACAGTACTGCTCCTGCCATGGACACACCTCCCGTGGGGCTGCTGTACATTCTTGCACAGAGAAGGAGCGTCTCTGCCTCCTGTTTGTTGTCCTGAAGCAATCAGAGAGGTTTCCTTGGGAGAAAAAGGGAAAAACAGCTGGCTTAGACACAGTCGACCAACTCCCTGCTGGCTTTACTGAAGTTGTACTGTCAAACCTGGAACCGTGGAGGGGGCACAAGATGGTGTTTTTGGGCTATTCCAGAATTCCAGAATCCATTATCTTGGGTGCAAGATTTTACATATATTATGATACATATGAAAAAACACATTTTGATTCCCAAAAAGGTTCCCAAGTAAGTTCTCTGTTAATCACCCTGAAGTCATGCTAGATAGGGACGTCACAATAATGAATTAACCAGCATGCACCACGGAGGAGTGGTGATGCCAGTTCCTGTCCCATGGTGCATTTGGATAAGCACACCTGACTAATACTAATGTATCTTTACCGGTTTTCTTCGTCTCCCTTTTTCTTCCCTGCAGCTATCGATGTTTATCACTTCTGTACTTGAGAATGTTTAAACTGAAGAAAGACCATGTGATGAAGTATTCCCGCTCCCTAATGGAGTACTTCAAGGTAACCTTCCTGGCTCCAGTTCTGCTGCACCGAATGCAAAGCAAGGGGGATGGCAAGAGACACAAAGCTCAGAGAGCCAAATTTATTTCTCTGAATCTAATTTATTTTTGTAGGAATAGCGTGTACTCATTAATTTTTTATGCACAGCCATTAAAAGCTGTTCATTTTCCGGGTTTGTATACAAATTAACGGTGTCAATTATCAGCACGCAGCATTGGACTGATACAAAAAAGTAATAACGTTAGCCATTGTTTTATTTGCATCATTTCTGGCAACCGAGATGCTCTCTTTGTTGGAGTGCTTCCAGCAGTATTTGTAGCGGTGTTTTGACAACGCTGTTTGTTTCAGAACTCTGCAAAAAATTCTCAAGCACCTTCGCCATGGGGAACCAATGGAAAGTGAGTGAACTAAACTTTTTTATCTTTTTTTTCCATCGGCGATCAAAAGCTAATCCTGTGGTGTTGTGGCAGTAACTTATTTTTCAGTCAAACGAGAGATTGCAGCTCGGTGAACACAGGAGTTCAACCCCCCCCCCCTCATCCCCTGATCACCATATAACCCCACCCTACCCCACCGGACC
>JAOVYW010011643.1:22541-38702 GCA_025775045.1 Hiodon tergisus | reverse complement strand
CTATATGGACAAAAGTTGGGACACCTACACATTACAGCTACAGGAGATTTTATGACATCCCATTCTAAATCCATAGGCATTAATATCGATTTGGTCCCCCCTTAGCAGCTATAACAGCTTCCACTCTTCTGGGAATGCTTTCTACAAGATTTTGGAGTGTGTCTGTCGGAAATTTTTGCCTATTCTTCCAGAAGTGCATTTGTGAGGTCAGACACTGATGTTGGATGAGAGGGCCTGGCTCTGTATGGGTCAGTCAAGTTCTTCCACACCAAACTCACCCAACCATGCCTTTATGGACCTTGCTTTGTGAACTGGGGCACAGTCATGCTGGAACCGAAAAGGGCCTCCCCCAAACTGTTTCCACAAAGTTGGAAGCACAGAATTTTCCAAAGAGGCATTAACATCTCCTTTCAGTGGAACTAAGGGGGCCTAGGCTAACCCCAGAAAAACAACCCTATAGCATTATCCCTCCTCTACAAAACCTTACAGTTGGCACAAATCAATCAGGCAGGAAACGTTCTCCTGGCATTAGCCAAACACAGACTCGTCCATCAGACTGCCAGATAGAGAAGCGTGATTTGTCAATCCACAGAACACATTTCCACTGCTCCAGAGTCCAGTGGTGGCGTGCTTTACACCATTCCATCCAACGCTTGGCATTGTGCTTGGTGATGTAAGGCTTGCATATAGCTGCTCGATCATGGAAACCCATGCCATAAAGCTCCCGGCACACAGGTTTTGTGCTGATGTTAATGCCAGAGAAGGTTTGAATTCAGTGAGCTCTTTAGAACGACAAATTCTTTCACAAATGTTTGTAAAGGCAGACTGCATGGCTAGGTTCTTGATTATATACACATGTGGCAATGGGACTGATTTAAACACCTGAATTCAACGATTAAGAGGTGTGCCCCAATACTTACCAATGACTATGCTATTTAATATATTTTTTTTATTATTCTTTTGTTTGTGAATCCGGATATGTCAATGCATACAGATTAGTGCATACAGCACCTGAACGTTGTCTTCTGTTTTATTCTTTTTTCTTTTTAATAACAAACTGAAAATGTAAATGAGTTTTGTTTTAGTAAGTTTGCTGTGTGTATTGAATGACTTTATTTGGGCTGTGGTGTTACATAAAGCTTACACTTCCTATGTTTTAGAACAGCAATCTTGACAAACTAGTCTGCTGCTTGGTGACAGAGTAGCCTCTGGGCCTACACAAAGTTGACTTACATCCAAAATCTCCAAAGTCTCCAAAATCAAGAACCGATATTATGGTGTAATAATAAAAAATGAAGCAGACTGATTGCATAGCCTAATTGTTTAATTAATTCAAATGTTGGATAGGGATTAGGTAACTATCTCCCTAATTCCTCTTTACGTGGCTCCCATCCCAGGTCTTGAACCTGTTAGATGATTTGTCATTTCTGCCTTGACTGTAATTCATATGCTTTCTTAAACAGACCCACACCTTCATTAATGCAAAACCTGCTAAACAAAACAGCATACTGACAGTTGCGTTGTGTTTTAGGATGATAGCCAAGTATTTACATCAGTCACTCCAAAAGATTTGTACTTTGTCTTTATATCTCCCCAATGGAAGAGGCTGTGATTAGAATTAATAAATGGGAAAAAATAGTATCCACTAACAAAATTTCAGAGCTTAAATGTACTTCCCATTTCTTATTGGCATAAAAAGCCACCATCTCTGAAACATGGTAAGCGAAACAGTTAAACGGAGATGGCTAAAAAAGGCCTTAAAGAAATAAATGAAAGTGTTTAAATATACAATTGTATTCGTTGTTAGTAATTTAAATTTCATTAGGCATACAGGTTTAATCCGTGACAAACCATGCAACCAATTGTCCAGTGTTATACCTAATAACTCATAATAACTCGAAATGA
Organism: Hiodon tergisus; assembly: GCA_025775045.1. Taxonomy (NCBI): domain Eukaryota; kingdom Metazoa; phylum Chordata; class Actinopteri; order Hiodontiformes; family Hiodontidae; genus Hiodon; species Hiodon tergisus. Next base: position 36,797 of record JAOVYW010011643.1, on the reverse strand, counting down.
ATTACTTCTATTTCTTCTGTCCATATTTAAATTAGTTATTTTTTTCTCTTTTACTCCTGTGACAGACACAAACCATTTTAAACATCAAGTTTCCTACAAAATAAGCTGAAAAGCTGAGCATTTATAATAATTTATAAAATCTTATAAAAATGAAGAGTTTGCTAGTAACCTACAATGTATACTCCAGTTAACAAAAATACGTTATTTACGTCCCTGGTGCTGAAATATTCATGACAGGATACGCCAAACTAGGGAACAGTGTGGAAAACCATGACTGCATGTGCTAAACCAGGGAACAGTGTGGAAAACCATGACGGCATACACCAAACCAAGGAACAGTGTGGAAAACCATGACGGCATACGCCAAACCAAGGAACAGTGTGGAAAACCATGACGGCATACGCCAAACCAGGGAACAGTGTGGAAAACCATGACTGCATGCGCGAAACCAGGGAACAGTATGGAAAACCATGACAGAATATGTCAAACCAGGGAACAGTATGGAAAACCATGACAGAATATGTCAAACCAGGGAACAGTGTGGAAAACCATGACGGCATACGCCAAACTAGGGAATGGTGTGGAAAACCATGACTGCATGCGCCAAACTAGGGAACAGTGTGGAAAACCATGACAGAATATGTCAAACCAGGGAACAGTGTGGAAAACCATGACGGCATACGCCAAACTAGGGAATGGTGTGGAAAACCATGACTGCATGCGCCAAACTAGGGAACAGTGTGGAAAACCATGACGGCATGCGCCAAACTAGGGAACAGTGTGGAAAACCATGACGGCATACGCCAAACCAAGGAATAGTGTGGAAAACCATCACGGAATGTGCCAAATATGGGAAAACTGCATCAGGAAAGAGGAACAGCAGTCGCAATCAAAGCTCTTCGAAAGGGATAGACGGACACTTGTGAGGATAGTTTCTAAAAACTTCAAAACAACAGCGGAGTTTTAACAGTCTTAACAAAGTCTGTACTTTGTAAGCTTCACAAAGCTGATATTTTGGGTGGGGATGCCTTTTGGAAACCGAGGCCAATGCACAGTAAAATAAAACCTGGTGTAATGAGCACAATCCTGGACTCCTGAGCAGTGGGAGAAATTAATATGTTCTGATGAGTTTACTCTTTTTCTCACATTTGGACGTGTTTATGTTTGGAGAAAACCAAAGGAACCCTTCGACCCACACTGCCTGTTCCCAGCTGTGAAACATAGTTGGGGAGCCATCTTGAGGGAGTCATTAGCCATCGTATGCCTGATTTCTGCTCTGCATGGTAGACTTACTGGAATACGAAGCCATTTTAGGCAACCTGGTCACCCTGGTCGCCCTGGTCACATTGTTTCTCCAAGATGTTCATACGTTCCAAGATATCCGTAGACTGCTAAATTGATTCACAAGTGGTTTCATGAAAACCTGGATGAAGTCAAGCCCCTACCATGGCCTCCCCAATCACCAGATCTAAACATCATTGAAAGTTTATTAAGCCTTTATGGGACATTTGGAACCTTGTATACCAGTAGTCCAAGGTGGATTGAAGCTGCTCTGAAGACAAAGAGCAAACTAACTCCTTATTGGTTAATAAATATTAATATATATACATTTTTTGGTGTTCCCATTATTTTGAGTACCCATGTTATTTATATGTAAATGATAGAATTATATACATCAAGTAAAAGAAGCCTCACTGTGCCGTCTTTGATCACATTATACCGCATCCTGCCATTCCCCTTCCCTATATAATCAGAGGGCATCAGCGCCTCCTACAACCCGATTATAACACGGGACATCAGCGATAGATTCCCTTACTACTTTGGTTGGTGAAAAAAATGTAGCTGTCACTGTTTTTCAAGTATTTTTCTTACTCCAATCATATCAAATAAGAGACATTTTGAATTAAAATAAATCATAAATACATTGATACTCTTTGTTGCATCACTGTTTTGAACCATACATTTATCGTTTATCTGAAATATTTTCTGGACTTATCTATGACTTTAAATACCCTTGGCGAGTGTTTTATTTTGCCATTGGTTTTAATGTGTAACTTTAAGTGTGGATTTCATGGAGCTTTTAAATTATACCTAAATTATTCATTTTGAAAGTGAGGAGCTTTACGTTACATACTAAGAGCTGTGTCGACAAAAACAGAAATTACAGTTTTTGTGCAAATGTCCATACATGTTTCTAGTGTATTTTTTAGAGCTAGGTTATTCAGCCCTTGCAGTCATGCTTTGAAAAGTGAGTGCGTACTATGATCATTAAGTAGTTTCCCTTGACCCAGTTCTGTGTAACTTGTGGGATCTGAGGTTTCACCTTCAAAGAGACTTTTTCTACCTGGCAGCACTAGGTTGCTTCGAAGTGGGCCAATCTGTGAATTCTAACTTCTCCAAACTCCACTTCTGAATGGAGAATCTGATGTTAAATTGACGTAAATTGTATTTTTACCCATTTGTCAATAACCCTATTACCACGGGCTGGCTTGAATGCCCCCGTAGAATTTATAAGTGTTAAGCAGTCATTTGTGGTACTTTGTAAAGACTGTTTATAACATGGGCCCACAGAGAGAGACCTGTTGACCAGGCCAATAAAGTTCTCTGCTTATGATAAGATGACACAAGGCTTTTATTTATGCAAACATCAGAATGTATTTACAAAGCCTATCAAATTTAGATACAAATTCAAGTTTTGATCTTAACGAGCCTGTATGTTACCTCGCCTAGAAGAACAATAATGTATACCTTGACCTCCTGCTTCTGGTCAGGTTGCACATCTGGGTGAAGTATAAGGGCACTTTCCAGGTCATTCAAAGAGCATGACGTGTTTCACAGGTCGTTCAAAGTGTACAGTGTATTTCTTAGGTCATCAAAAGAGCAGGGCATGTTTCTCAGGTCATTCAACGAGCAGGGCATGTTTCTCAGGTCATTTAAAGAGCAGGGCGTGTTTCTCAGGTCATTCAATGAGCAGGGGGTGTTTCTCAGGTCGTTAAAAGAGCAGTGCGTGTTTCTCAGGTCATTCATCGAGCAGGGGTGTTTCTCAGGTCGTTAAAAGAGCAGGGCGTGTTTCTCAGGTCGTTAAAAGAGCACTGCGTGTTTCTCAAGTCGTTAAAAGAGCAGTGCGTGTTTTTCAGGTCATTTAAAGAGCAGGGCGTGTTTCTCAGGTCGTTAAAAGAGCAGTGCGTGTTTCTCAGGTCATTCAACAAGCAGGGCGTGTTTCTCAGGTCGTTAAAAGAGCAGGGCGTGTTTCTCAGTTCATTCAAAGAGCGGGGCTCATTTACTAGTCCAGCACCCAGAGTGAGAGAAGCTATCAACTCAATCAGTTGTAATACCAACCATGTCATGTAGATTTTTTTTTAGCTTATCTTTAACTGAAAATTGTTTTTACGCCCGTATTTTTGTGTGAATGTTCCGTCATGCTATTCCATCATGCTGTTTGCATTATAGCATGTACTGCATTATAAAATGTATTTCTTCTGCTTATACATTCAGGCTGTGCTCTGGCGATACAAGTTTTCCCAACTAAAAGGGTCATCTGATGACGGAAAGAGCAAGATCAAGTTTCTTTTCCAAAATCAGGACACTAAACTCATCGAAGCCAAGGTAGCAAATGATTCTCTCCTTTTCCTGATCCATTTTCAATTGTTCTATCTAATAAACTGGCCCCTGAGTGTTTGTTTGTGTGTGTCTATATATATTTATAATCATCGCAATTTTTATTTTTTTTGAGCCTTAGAACCATCCATAGTTAAAATAGAACTCCACGTTCTCGCGCTTGTTTGTCAATCGACTGTTTGAATTTTAAATATTCCTGAATTATGGAGAAAGCTGCTAAAGGGCCTTTAAACGGCCAGTTTTATTACAAAACCCTTACAGATGGGTTTTGGATAAAAGCTAAGTTATTTGCAGCTACTGTAAGTGAATTTTTGTCTGAAGTATAGTATATAATTTACAAGCAAAACACAGAGTTGACGCAATGCAGGACAGCAGCAGCCTACTCTTTTAGAGTTTGTGTGCAGGAGGCAAATGAACAAGTCAACAAGCAGCAAGCTAAAAAGCTAACAAACACAATAGAGATGTTAGGGATTTCCACTGTAGACGACAAGTACACGTGTTCTAACTTCATCGCTCAGGAATCAGGCCTATTAACATTGGAGGCATTAAATATTACAGTGAACTTTGGTTAAAAAAGAAATGCTTTAAACCTTTCTGAGAAAGATTTTTTTGTGTTTCTTTCCATTACAATAAAACACAGTATTCCTTTAACATAATACACTGCTTTTTAAATGGAAAATTGTTTATTTAGGGCCAAATTTGAGCACATTATAAATTGCAATTAATTGCGTTTAACTACAGAAAATCATGCAATTAATAGCGATTCATTATTTTAATCGTTTGACAGCCCTAATATATATATACCAAATATAATTTATTAGGACACAGGGGCGGATCCAGATTATTTTCATGTGTGGGGCATGGGGGGAACAACAGTTAAATTGGGGGGGCCACCCAAAAGTACTAATGATTGGCGTCACTAAGAGCCAATGAAAATTGGGTGGCACATGGGGTGGCCAATCAGATCACAAGGGGGACGGGTGCCCCCCGTGCAACCACTGAAGAGCTGCGCCTTCTGGCTAGTGCCCTCCATAATGTTTGGGACAAAGACAATTTTTTTGGATTATCCTCTGTACTCCACAGTTTTAGAGTGGTTAAAGTGCACATTCTCAGGTTATTTTCATACATTTTGGTTTCAACATGTAGAAATGATGGAGCCTTTTATACATAGCTCCCCCATTTCAGGGCACCATAATGTTTGGGACACAAGGATTTGCAGGTGTTTGTGATTACTCAGGTGAGTTTAATTGCTTTGTTAGTGCAGGTATTCGAAAGCTTTCAGCATCTAGTCTTCATTCTAGTCTTCCGTTTTTCATCCTAAAGACCAGAATTGTGCCAATGAAAGTCAAGGAAGTCATTATAAGGCTGAGAAACATGTGAAAGAATAAAATGGTAAGAGACATTGGCCAAACCGTAGGCTTACCTAGATCTACTGTTTGGAACATTATTAATAAGAAGGAGAGCACCGGTGAGCTCAGTAATCGCAAAGGGACAAAGGAAGACCTCCACAGCTGATGACAGAAGGACGCCTGTCCAACAGTGTCAATGACTGCTGTCCACAGAAGACTTCATGAACAGCAATACAGAGTCTACACTGCAAGAAGCAAACCACTGGTTAGTCAAAAAAAACAGGATGGCCAGGTTACAGTTTGCCAAGACATACTTAAAATAGCAAGCAGAGTTTTGGAAAAAGGTGCGACCAAGATTAACTTGTATCAGAGTGATGGCAAGGGCAAAGTATAGAGGCGAAAAGGAACTGATCCAGATCCAAAACATGCCTCATCTGTGCAACATGGTGGTGGGGGTGTTATGACCTGGGCATGTATGGCTGCCACAGGTACTGGCTCACTCATCTTCAATTATTATGCAACTGCTGATGGCAGGAGCAGAATGAATTCGGAAGTGTACAGAAAAGTCTTAGCTGCTCAAGTTCAAGCAAACGCCTCAAAACTCATTGGCTGGCGCTTTATCCTACAGCAAGACAATGATACAAAACATACTGCTAAAGTGTTTTTTTTTTTTTTTTTAAGCTAAAAACTGGAAAGTTCTGAACTGGACAGGTCAGTCACCTGATCTGAACACAACTGAGCATGCCTTATATAAGCTGAAGAAAAAACTTAAGGGGTCTTGCCCCTGAAACAAGCAGGAGCTGAAGATGGCTGCAGTACAGGCCTGGCAGAGCATCACCAGAGAAGATGATGATGGTGATATCTATGAGTCACTTCAAGCAATCATTGCATGCAAAGGAAATGCAACAAAGAACTAAAGGTGACTACTTTAATTTACATGTTATTGCTGTGTCTTAAACATTATGGTGCGCTGAAATGGGGGGCTTATGTATAAAAGGTGTTATAATTTCTACATGTTGAAACCAAAATACCCTTTATTAAAACCTGAGAATGTGCTCTTCAACCATTTGTGAATTGTTTGAATTACAAATCTAAAACTGTGGAGTACAGAGGAAAATCAAGAAAATAACTTTTAATAAAATATTTTAAAGAATTAATCAATTGAAAATGCAAGATTGCACCAATAATTTTCTAGCCAGAACTGCAGATTGTTCACTTGTCCTAATAAAATATTTGATTTAAATCAGATGAGAGAACATCTTTTCTCTCCCTGCATTCGTGAACTGCTCTTTGGTTTGATTACCAACGTAGCCCCAAGACACACATATACATTTCGGGTTTTCATTTTTAAATGTTTTCATACAAATGATGAATAGATATTTTATTCCTTTTTTTCTAGCTGAAATAATATAATCTATACACACACAACATCATTGCATAGGCAAAATCTATTTATTATACTACTACACATGGCCATCATATCTGCCAGACCTGTCTTAATACTGAGGTCATCTTTTGATGACATCATCATGGTCAGTAAGCTTGTGTCAGTAAGCTTGTGTCAGTAAGCTTGTGTCAGTAAGCTTGTGTCAGTAAGGTGCCCTTATGCCCAGGTTTTCTTTTCCCCTTTGCAGGAGCTGGAGTTTTCCAATCTCTTCGCCGTGCTGCATTGCATCCACTCGTTTTTCGCTGCCAAAGTTGCTTGTCTGGACCCGCTGTTCGTGGGGAGCCAGGGGGCGGGAGCCGCGACCGTGGTCTCGGCCGCCGCTGTCTCCTGTACTGCTGGGACAGCCAAGATTAAATACTCCACCTGACGGCACCCGTGGAGCCCGGGACCCGTGGGGGCCCCCAGCACCCCCTCGCCATTAAAGACTGCACACTTATTTATCATCCGGCACTACGGGGGGGTTGGGGGGTAGTCCAAGATCGATACGTCATTAGGGACACTTCATCAAAGAACCTTTGCATCGCCTACTTTCTGTATTTTTGTTTCTTCTTCAAAAAGGATATATTCTTAATTTTAAAGTTGGAGCTGTCAGGACAGGATATACGGCCTGCAGTCTTTTATTTCAGCCAAGAGACACGGTCTGACTGAGCATACACTCAGCAATGCAAGATTCTGCAGGATCTAATTTAAACACGTCAGCATCAATACACTGCATTACGATTCAGAATCAGTATTCCACACGTTGCTTTGTAATGCTATTATTTTAATCACACAGTTTATAAACAAACTGAAGGGACGTGAACACTGCAGCAGAATTAACTGACACCTCAGAAAACCGTATAACACTGAAGATGACCTTGAGATTGGCACACCTAGCCAGAAGCGTTGTAAAATCACAGTTTCGTTTCACAGGTCGAGCTAGCTGTGCGACCAAGCTCTGTGTTCTCGTTCCGATGGTGCTTGTTTTCTGCATTTCTCCCAGGGTTGATTTTCCCTAATATTTATAATGATTAAGTAACTAACAAAGTGACTGAATCCAAATCACAGCCAATATTATGGTGGGGATCTTACAGTGTAGTGAATGATTAGTGTAGGATAAATTTATACCAAGTAAAAACATGTTATGTTCTAATTCATTGCTACAATATTGATATTCCCTAATATAACGGTCATATATAACTGCTTTAAAAATTCACATAGATTGTATTTATACCGGTTATATAAATGTATTTATTTTCCATTGGGAGATCATTTCTCCAATGACCCCCCCACACACACACACACACACACACACACTGTTTCCGTCAAAATGGCTATAAAAATAATTGCTTGGTAGTTGGCAGTCCTGGCCAAACCACAGAAATATAGAATTTGTGATATTTAAAGCAAGGATGTTGACAAAAAATACAAAAATTGTATTAATGCAGCTAGCTGGAGCATAACGGATAACACAACATCCTTTCTACAGCACAAATCCATCTAATTGTGACAGCGCTTAATTACACGGCACAGGCTGTCCTGTGCTACATGTCAGGGAGCTGAGAGAGTGTATGCTGGATGCAGGTGTCCCAGTCGTGTTACTGTTAACCGTTAGCACTTGTCAGAAGCTAGGTCAACAGTGTCTTTTCTTCTTTTGTAGTCCTGATGTTTGTTGCCCTCTTTTGTAGTCCATAAACTATCAATCCAATCGATTTTGTCCTGTTCTCCCAAAGCCGCCCCCCTTTATTCATGCCCAAAAGTCTTGCAGTCTGCATCCTTCCCACACCAATTTCTAAATGATATCTCTCCACACAAATGGACAGTTGTAGCAAACACATCTCATCGGCCACAATACCTAAACTATTACTTGGAATACTCAGTGTAGTACTGACACAATATTGTTTTATTTTTATTACATACGTTATTGATGCATAATTAAGAATATCTGTGTATTGATAACAGGCTATGAGCTTGCATTTAATGTAATCAGTGTATCTTGAATTTCTGCTGAAATCCGTTCTGTGTATTTTTTTACATGCAGTTGTAAAGAAAAAGAAGAGAAAACTACTGCTCTGTGTATGTAATGTAAATCTGAATTCCAGCTCTTCTGACATTTGTATACAATGGAGTGTTTTAGATTTCACAGTTGTAAATATCCCAGAGACATTCACTGTCTCACACAGTCTATTTTGAGGTACACTTCTAAGCCCCGATGCTAACATTCTGTTTGAACATGCTTTGAGGAAACGTCATGTAGTCAGACTAACCTTGCAGGAGTGTTCCAGGTCACCGTTAAGCGATCGTGGTCAGAAGCAATATTGCGAGCCTAAGATTTTGTATTGATTATATTACCATCGGCATAGAAGTGAATGAATAATCACATCATCCACTGACATCAGCATTCTGTTACCATGAAGGCCCCTTTTCTCATTGACAGTCGCTGCCAGGTCTGCCCTGGCAATCACGGATGGTTTATTTTAATGTCCTCACTAATTATAAAGACGATTGCCGAATTTTCTGTTTTGCTCAACGTTTTTTTGTGTTTTAGTTTGGTTTAGTCCATTGACATATTCACGGTGTGAAAATAGATAATAGATAACGTGTGAAATCCATACGTATCAACTTTGGCATATTGTCTCAGGCTTTTTCTCCAAGTTACCCGTTTGAACCAACCCTGGATACCTCACCCTCCACCATCATATGGTCCTTACCTTTGAGACTCTTCACGTTTTAATAGCCAAATAAGTGATATGCATTCACTTTCAATCTTTATTTATTATGCTATAGTATAGTATAAATATATAGAATTGTGGCTTTCTATCATTGTAAATATTAAAAGAATAAATAATATTTGATTATTACTACCCATTACCTTAGTGTGGACCAAGTTCTATTAAATAAATCTAAATTTTTAAAAATTATGTTCAGTACTAATAATAACACAATTTAAAATACTTTTTTATACAAATTATTGTTCTGTACTGACCAGATCATATTTAAATTGCAAATGGTATGCTATCACTTTGATAAAAATAAAGCATGTTTATATAGAGGGTGATTTGTATTTTCATACAAATCTATCAGTCATGTATTCCAGGCTCTCAAAAGATATATGTAGCAGTATGGCACACAATTAATTATATACCCAATGTCAAACGCTCTCCATTTTAGCCTTGGTGTGTTTTTTTTTTTGGGGGGGGGGGGGGGTTATATTGTTTTACCGAAATTATGATTAGCTTTTAATCATTAATGTGTATATGAGAGAGCGAGAGAGAGAGAGAGAGAGAGAGAGAGAGAGAGAGAGAGAGAGAGAGAAAGACAGAGACGGACAGAGAAAGAGAGAGAGACAGTGAGCGAAAACTCCACATGAAACAATTTCCGCAAGATCTGATCAGTTTACACTGTAAATTTACTCTATACTAAAGACAGTTATAGAGTATGTAAGTGGTGTCATAGAAGTGCAAATAAGATCCTCTTGCCAGCCACTATTAAATATTACTTTTCAGAATTCAAATAAATGGCACATTGAACACTATGCAAAAGAAGACAATTTAACTGAGGCTAAATTTAGTTAAATATAGAGGATCTTTTCAGCTTAATTTTAGAAAATCTAACCCTGTTATAAAATGGATATTGAAAAGGTTTTATTTTTCTGCCAAATTATAACTGTTTCTGATCTAAAATATAGTGTACTCAATAAAAACCTTTTATAAAACGTGCATGAACCAATGAAGTTTTTGGAATGAGACAATAAGAATCAGGTAGTTTGAAACCCTGGGGTTTTGTGATGTGTTCTTTCACAGTTCATTTACATGAATCACCCCCCCCCCCACCAGAAAATACCCTCATTCAGGTAAACATCAAAGACACAAGAGTTCAATAACATCTCATTACATGTGCTCTTAGTGTGGAATTATCTCGGTATCTACCATGTTGCATGCCAGCTAAGGAATCTGGTGTTAATTATAGTTGTAGCTTGTACAGAGTACATTACAGAGCTCACAATGACACATATCACAAGTGAGTGGTGGTTCTGGGCCAAAAACCAGAGAGACAGAGGTAAGTAATACTTAAAATCTGTACATAAATTATTTAAATCTCTTTGTAAGCCTAAACTTTAAGATCACTAGATTTTGTATGTATGAGTGACGTCTGTAACTTTATTTGTTTATTAGGTGCATTGAAAATATAATATAATCAGAACCTACAAGAATCCTGGTAAATCGTTCAATGTCTGCTCCTCTGCTTTTGAGGCATTGCAGGTTAAAGTAAAATCTGAACCATCCACAAGGCCAAATTTCTATTAGGGTCTGGTAACAGAGAACTCAACAAACACAAACCTCTTTAAGAACTTTTTTTTTGGAGTGTCGACATAAAATGTTTTTAGAAGCATAGCGAGATAAGATGCAAGATCTGCAGTCTTCGAAAGGGCAGGAGATTACTCTCTAAGAAGACCACAGTCTCTGGCTGATTAACAGTACATACAGTACTTTGATACATAGGGTGTAAAATAAAACATTACCTTACCAGTAATAAGTTGTTTGTTTTACCCGTGAAACTGTGACCCCTGTAAAGGGGTCTTACTGTCACCAAACCAACCACTAGGTTTGATTTGTTGTGGATTTGCATCAGGGGTACTGGAACAAACCCCCAAGCACACCTTGGAATGCACAGGTTTCTGGGATTCAGACAGAATTCATACATAATTGTTGTACCACATACAACAAATTCAGCAACCATCCCATTATGATTTAAAGCAAAACAGTAAAAGTTTAAGAAATACAGTTAATGGGATAGTTCACCCAAAAATGACAGTTCTGTCATCATTCTCTCACCCTCATGTTGTTCCAAACCTGTATGACTTCCATTCTTCTGCAAAACAGAAAAGAAGATATTTTGAAGAATGTTGGTAACCAAACAACGTTGGTACCCATCGACTTCCATTATATGGAGGGGAAAAAAAAAGTTGAGACATTTCTCAAAATATTTTCTTTTGTGTTTTGCAGAAGAGGCTGAGTGAATGATGACAGAATTACATTTTTGGATGAACTGTCCATTTAAGAGAAGGAAATATTCAAAATAATAAACAATCCTGTAAATGTCAACTAACCTCTTACACATGGAATTATTTGAGTTTGATTTTAAAATGTCAACTATACACAAAAAAACTGGGGCTCAATATGAACAAATGTACACTACCAGTCAAAGTTTGAGTACATCTGCTTGACACATGGTTATTCATCACCGTATTGGTCCAAATATAAGACGTATAAAAATATATACTTTTTGACCAAATCTTGTTTTTCTAAAGCAAATAATTTAATTTGAAAATAATTATAATAAAAACAGATTGAATAAAACAAGGTAAGCAGTTGTTTTTTTCAATATCTTTTTAGATTAAATTGTCAATTAAATTAACAGTAAATAAAATGTACAGGTAATCACATTTGTAAATTAATGACTTATGATATTTACAGTAAATAAAAAAATTGAATAGTTAACGAGGTATTAACAGTTACGACCACTTTCCATTCTACGCAATTTAATCGGTTTTTATTTTATTTTTTTAAATAATTAATATAACACTTATTTTACTTTTATTATTTATTTATTTCGTATTCGTACCGTTACTAATATCATCACCTCAGTTACGGCCAAGGAACAAACTACCTCCTTCTCTGATTGGTTGTCGGCAGCATCACTTTCAAAAAGAATTGCAAAAAAAAATTAAAATGGAATGACAGCATATTTTAAGGGCATAATAACGGACCAATCGAAAGCAGCAACTGTGCTGCTTATTGTGGTGACATAGTTTATATATATATATAATAAGTTATATGTATTTATATTTGTGAATATTTGAAATTGAAAAACATATATTGAAAAAGTGCTGAGAGGGACAGTGACTCAATTCGGTCAGGGCAACACTCGTTTTACAAATCGTTGTTGTGGGTGTATATTAACATTTAAAAGTCTAGACCCCAAATATAAGATGACCCCACTTTTTCAGACCTATTTCCAGGACCAATTCTATATTCGGACCAATACGGTAAACAGCTATGAGGAATTAATTTTGAGCTGCGTAGCGATGTTCACTCTTTCCAATATGGCTGGCTTGACAGAATTATCCATGTGCCCTGGTGTTCTTACTTTCTCAGACATATATCTTACTCCCGTAGCTGTCCATGCTGGATCTCTCCCCGTTGTTTTAAAAAGCAAACCTGGAAAGCAAAATAATTAGCATAAATTAGCATAACCGCACCCTCATAGGTAGGCCTTTTTGGTGTACCATCTATTAGAGGAGCCTAGCATGTAAGGCTTCTCTTTTTGGCTAATCTGCTGTCTGATTGTGTAGTCAGGTTGATCTGGGCCCAGCTCTTTCACCTCTAGTTTTTCCACCAAAGTTCTCCTCTCAAACGGACTTTGGAAGAGAGATTTTGGAGAGTTAGCGTTGGGTCTGGAAGCAGTGATAATTGCTCTTGCCATTGTCATGTAGTTGAAATGGTGCCCCTACAGACAAGTCCTGACTTTAACAGTGGCTCGTTAGGGGCGATAAAATAATCGCTCTTTTCAGATTACATTTGAGGATGCTGACTGGCTAAATTCTATGTCCTATCTTGAATATGTTCATATCTTGAATCAGAGTTCAACTTGAGACATGAGAGGGGGGACATGTAGGGAAAGCATATATTTTGCACTGATGATTTTCTATCATATCATACCATTTTATATAATTTCTTCTTATTATTATTATTTTGTGCGTGTTTGTGTGCTTGGTTGATAATGTACGTCCTTGCATCTCATTCAGCGGTGTAACTGAAAATGTGATTCTTACTGCGACATACAGGTGCACAGGTGTTCTCCATCGGAGACGTGCGTCACATGTTTTTCTCAGCCCATAGCAGGTTTCTCATTATCTCGCAGGTTACCAGCAACGACCGCTGCTCATCTCCAGCCATCGTGCCTGTTCTGGCACTCGTCAGAATGCAAAGTCCTCTAAGTGAATTTCCTTCAATAGTGTAATTACCCAGAACTCTTCTCTACTGCTGGCTTAACACTATTGACCAAATGCAGGAATTGCCTTTTCCCGAGAAATTTCAATGTGCGTTTCCTAGTCACTGTCTACGAACAGAATTTTTTTGTTACGTATTTTAAGTCCAAACTTGGAGAGTTTACGGTTCAACAAATATGTATTTGACAAGCAGGAAAATTATGGAAAGCAAGAAATGTGGGATACACCGGGTAACAAGAAACAAGAAAACCTTGTCTTTCTGCTATCCCGCATAAACCACTCCCCATCAATAGGTGTGAACCCCTTCTGACCGACTACTACAGTGGAGCCAACTCGTGTAACATCCTGATGATTGTGGTTTTGGTGTTATCAGGATACAACAGGTAATGAAAGGCAGCTCGGTTACTAAGAAACAAGAAAACCTTGTCTCCCTCTTATACTTCATAAACCATCCCCCCTCAATAGATGTAAACCGCTTCTGACCGACTACTACGGTGGAGCCATCTCGTGGTACATCCTGTTATCGCTCTGTCTGTGGGAGCGAATCTTGTGTAACATCCTGTCATCGTTCTGTCTGTGGGAGCGAATCTCATGTAACATCCTGTTATCGTTCTGTCTGTGGGAGCGAATCTCGTGTAACATCCTGTAATCGTTCTGTCTGTGGGAGCGAATCTTGTGTAACATCCTGTTATCGTTCTGTCTGTGGGAGCGAATCTTGTGTAACATCCTGTCATCGTTCTGTCTGTGGGAGCGAATCTCGTGTAACATCCTGTTATCGTTCTGTCTGTGGGAGCGAATCTTGTGTAACATCCTGTTATCGTTCTGTCTGTGGGAGCGAATCTTGTGTAACA
>JAOVYW010011643.1:10634-21730 GCA_025775045.1 Hiodon tergisus | reverse complement strand
CTATTTAACTAACAGGCTATTTAACTAACAGGCTATTTAACTAACAGGCTATTTAACTAACAGGCTATTTAACTGCACTACAACCTCAGACACTCATTTAAAAAACTCTACACACTGATTAAATGGTAAATTTCAGTTCACTTTACAGATAATTTCTTCTGCCTGTTTTATTCTATTAATTTTTAGCCATGTCAAACCAGAGCTAGCCTTGTCTTGGAAATTGAATGGCAAACATGAGACACTATTTGTTATTTAAGTAGTTATATTTTATTTTTATATGTGTCAGTGCGGGAGAGTACCAGGGATATAAAAAATTATATTAAACACATTTTGCTATTTCTTTTTTTTACAAATTGGCAGGCATTATACATGCTCAATCCTAAAAATAATATATGAAATAAATTTCTTTGAATTTTAATTTAGTCACTGAAACTGCATACCTGATTTTAAAAAAAAAGAAATTGCAAACATGGTATCGATTTATCATTTGCCCGTTTGCATTTTCTATGTCACTGATAGACTTCCATAATTTCAAAGCTAAACATCATAATTCCCTGAAATCTCAGCCCTATCCAGAGATCCTACAGCGCTGCAGCTTCATGGTGGGCACAAGAATTTACTTACTCTGGAAAAAAAACAAACAAAAAGGATTACCCATCACCCCGGTTTTGTTGTGGAGAAGAGAACAGACAGGATTTCTATCGCATACCTGGGGACTACACCCGGGACTGCAAAAAATGGGAAACTCCACAGAAAGGTCACCCAGAAAAGAAATAACCCACGTTGGGGGAAAACCAAAATAAAGCAATGCTTCAAAGAGCTATATCTGAGTGATAAACATTTCAGAACTATTTCACATAACGTTAACACAGCCGCACACCAGACTTTTTCAGTCTCCATCCCTCCAAACCTTTTTATCTCCATCCAGTTCTGCTGGCGTTCTTTAAAAGGTCTTTGATTGTTGGCACCTGAATGTGATTACCATCAGTGGAACCACGCTCAAGTGCGCAACCAGGTCCTATTAGAGGGCGTGGCTTTTCCCTGGGCCTGAGGGCGTGGCTCCTGACCATAATTTCCTTTTCTTCTGGAGTAGAGCATGCCTCGGATCGGAGGAATACACAGTCCAAGTCGTTGGAGAACTTTGAGGAGGAGAGAGCTCTGGAGCAGACTGGCCAGGGAAGAGACGGTTTGCTTGCTTCTTAGGCAGTTCATTACATGGGCTGAAGGAATACTTGAACAACTGTCAACAACCTCAAAATCATCAATCATAAAATGTTGTTTCATGTTAGTTTAACTGGTGTACCAATATTTCTACCACAGGATGAGACGGGCATCTGCTGCTACATACTTTCAATGATTACATTGCCTTTCCTTATTTTCACACGAATATTGTTCCACTGTAACATAACCATGACAACACTGTTTGTCCAAAGCTAATGCTATATCAAAGATTTGTTGTATAATGCTGTTTCATTTTTACTCTCGTCAATATAATAATTATTTATTTTTTTGGTTTACAAGTCAGATTCAAATTTTTTACCTACTCACTGGTTTAATATAAACACAATAAAAGGCAACTGCATTCTTGCCACTGTCCATTGGCAGCAGTTAGATTTAATGTTCAGAGAATTGGTAGCAGTGATGTTTGCAGTGTGGTTTAATTTTCCAAGTATTGGCAGCAGTGTGGTTTAATGTTCAGAGTATTGGCAACTGTTAGATTTAATGTTCAGAGTATTGGCATCAGTGTGATTTAATGTTCAGAGTATTGGCAGCAGTGTGATTTAATGTTCAGAGAATTTGCAGCAGTGATGGTTGCAGTGAGGTTTACTGTTCAGAGTATTGGCAGCAATGTGGTTTAATTTTCAGAGTATTGGCAGCAGTTAGATTTAACGTTCAGAGTATTGGCAGCAGTGATGTTTAATGTTCACAGTATTGGCAGCAGTGTGGTTTAATGTTCAGAGTATTTCGACTCATGCTTTGTTGTAATGTCAAGTATTTAAAAGGAGAAAAATATACACGTTTTATCATTGAACTATTTCTATTTCCCAATTGGATCAAACCAACTTGTTTTTTTATTCTGGTATATTTCTCCCTTATTCACAAACAAACCCTTTGTTTTCCAAAGGGTACATCATATGCATGGAGTGATGCTCCCATTGCAATAGCAGTTTCCATCCATGGTTCATGTTCCTGTCTTGGCCACATCTGCTGGAAACATTGTGTAAAGTACGCAGTGCTTGTGGATGTTTGCTGTACCACGTGTCACGCATAAAGATTCTCCAGTTCTAAAACAGTGCAGTAAAAACGTTCATTCTTGACAGCTTAAATGTTGCAACTGGAAAAGATAAATGAGTGTTGCTGACTCCTGCATCACCTCATGCAAATTGTTTTGCATGGATATAACAATATCATTTGTTGAGCAACATTTTTGCCGCTAACATCCAAAAACTCATCACAGCATCGGCTCGTCTGTCACAGATTATGGGATTTATAGAAGCTACAGTGGAGTTGTGATGGCCAGCCCGTGACTGGGTTGACCATTACCTCCAGCACACCCCTCATTCGGCCCCTATGGGTGCATGGGTTTCTTTTACACAATTGATTGTGTGGGGTTTGTTACCTTTTTCACGTCATTCCAAGACACTGAGCTCATCTAGAGCAGGGGTCATCTGCTACATGTATGTTTTGATAGATGGTAACTTAATCAAGGCTTACCAGAACATTTTACTCTCCACACCTGAATTACACTCAGATGTCAGTCACCTGAGTGCTCTCAAACGATGGCTTTGCTCTCCTTGATTTACAGGCAGGAACCATTCCATTACCAAGCTGTCTATGGTCATATATAAATTATGCTGGATGGCGGGAGGATCGGTCCAAAGTGCAAAGACAACGAGCCTTGTATGTTCCACCAGTGGCTTTTATCCTGGCGGTGTTTCCGTCAGTCCCTAAGGGCAAGGGTGAGGACACACCCTAACAGGCTAGGTGGCTAATAGGCAAATTAACTCACCTTGTCATTTGTGAACACGAAATGCCATTACAAAATTGGACCATTATATCATTAGAGTGTGCTAAACCAAATTACATGCACTGTAATGGTGGTTAGATGTTGGCTCCTGACTGCCCTGGAGAACATATTTTTCACAGATTAGCAGCATTGCATGAAAATGCAGTTTGGGCATTAATACAACCCTGTGACTTTAGAAGGTAAAACAACTGTGGGCAAATGCAAGTTTGAGAGCCCAGCCAGCAGCCTTTGTACAAAATGTCTATTTTACGTTGCTTTGCTACTCTAATTCTCACCACAAAATCCATGACAACTTCTGACCACCCACAACCAATTAGCTTAAGCACTCCAAAAGGGTATTTGAGCACAGGGAGAGGTGAAAAGTGCATGTTGGTGCATTTGGACAACTAACAACTTACATGCATCCTCCGCTATATCCAAAATGCTACATCGGAAATTTTCATTTGGAGGTGGTCTTATCCCTGTGTGTCAACTGGGCATCCCGGGAGGCATTGAAAGAAAATATAATGTGCTGTAGTATCTCCTACCACCAATGTGAAGAGCAATCTAACATGTTAATATATATTGCTTCCCATGTGGCTCGGTCAGTAAAAGGCTGGACCCAATGAGCTGGTCGCTGGTTCAAATTCAGCTCATGGCATTGGCTAACCGTAACCGGGAGAGTGCAGCGTTGGTGCACAGTAGGCATAGCGCTGCCTGGGCTGGGGTGGGTAAAATCAGCAGGTTTTCTCTCAGCGCGTCGCTAACGATTGTTCCCTACCAGCTTCCCAGGCACCTTCAGACTTGCAGGACCCTGAGAGTGACGTGCCTCTCCTCCAATCGGCACGCCTGCAGCGTGGAAATGAGATGGGTGGCTCAAAGACGACCTGGATTGGAGAAGATTATTTAGTAATTTCTCAATCTCTCCGCCCGCGTGTGGCGGTGGGAGACGTACTGACCAGTTGAGTTACATTAATACAGTTGAAGATTCCAAATTATTATCCTTAATATCACTGGGCGTAATTGCCCTTGAGTTGTTATCCAGAATGTATATTTACAATCATCAATGGATGCCATAAAACCTATAGTATGACTTTTACTAGCATACATTTATCCGTGATAATTTATCATTTTAATAGCCATGTGTCCTGCATCATAAAGGTGGATAAAAATCGCTGTAGATTTTATAAATCTCAATAAATCTCTAAAAGCAGAAAATGGCATGGGAGCAAACTCAGTCAAATGTAAGAACAAGACTTAAAATCACTTCAAACTTAAGTAGGCAGTCTGTATGGGCATTGAGGACTGTCGCGCGTTTTCTGGACGTCGACATTAATTCATATTTCTTACGCTGTTCTGTTGATTTGTGTGGTTTTGGAATGGATTGCCATATTGTACAGTAGACAGTAATAATAAAAAGAAAAAGTAATCTATTTCTCTTGTAGGGCTTAATTTGCTCGTGTGTGTGTATGTGAGGGGGGCGGGGGGATGGGGAAAAATGAAATAAGATGGTGTAATATTATTTTTAATTTTTTTTATTGATTTCATTGTTTGGCATTTTTGTGCTAAGGTTTATTCTGAGTAGAAACCATTGTTGTTGGTGCAGAAACGTCACTTGGAATATAGATTAGACCACGTCGCTCCAGACTATCTACATTACACACATGGTGAGTGAAAATAGTGAATACCTGTAACAACACTGAACGTTTGATAATGTAAGTTCCTTTTATAGTGTTGCAAATGATGAACTTCCTCAGTTTATATTTCACTTCAGCATACAGAGTGCTCTGAATTTTCAGTAAAATAATAAAATAATTCCGAAGGTCGTTGAGCATTTAAAACCATCACTGTGCTCGTCATTGTAGTTCGATACCCTAGGACTCTGCCACAGAATAGCAGTTTGGGATAATTACATTTGATTTTCAATAATTCTAGTTATAATACAATTTTAACAGTTGAGTGTATATTACACACAATTTTATGCTCTTTAAAAAGGTCTGCGCTGAGCATTTTCACTGGCTCTCTTAGCTAGTTTAAAAGACAAACTCCTGCGTTAATGATATCCTAGCTTAAAAGACACACTCCTGCGTCAATTAAATTGTAGCGTTTTTCAGAGGGCTACTACTCTGCTGGGTTCAAGCAAGGAGTCAGACACAACAGAAATACACATGCGCTTACGACCGCCTTGCTGTGTATTTCACATTGCATGTCATGGGTTAGACAGATACTTCCTTCATTGGCAGGATTACGGAAGAGAAGAAACGTCCCGGGGAGCCGGGGGGGTAACCATCACGAGAGTCCCAGTGGGCTCTGTAGATGCTATAAAGTCTTCTGAGGAAGGCAATAACATGTGGCTAAAGAATGTGAGGGCCTGTCAGTTTCCTAAAACACCCGAGAGCTGGATTGATGATTTCTCCACGATTGCGTATATGTTCTCTGCTGGATTTGAGTGGTTAAGGGGCTGTTCTAATAAGGGGCTCTTCTAATAATCCCGTGATGAATCGCTCATAATTAAAGGGGCTATTTCTCCTGTATCTCTCACACGCCACGTGTTGTCTGTGTCTTGTGCCTGAGACTGATACTTATTCAGTTCAACACAGACGCTTTAAAAACTACATGTGAGATCAAAACCTTGACCACCCCATGACCACATTTTGAATTTAATAGTATGTATGTATATGACAAATTAAAAGAAATGAGGGGGGTCTGTTATGCTGTGGGGGGAATTTTCCTGTGATGGTTTGCGTCCACTTGTCCCCTTAGAGGGAAGGGTCAAGTTATTCTGAGTTACCACCTATATCCCACAGTGAATCTTTTATACCCTGATGGGAGTAATCTCTTCCAGGATGACAATTCCCCCATCCGCAGTATACAAGGAATCACTGAATGTTTTTCTGTTTTTTTTGTAAGTATATTATTTTTATGCTGATAAGCATATCAAGGTCTTAAATAATATAATAATACGATAGAAACAATAATATAAGCTATTACTAACCTATTAAATAAAGTTGGGTGAAGTTCCACATTTTTGATTAAGTCTTAATTTATTTAGACTTTTAATTGTTCTATTTGTTTGAAATGATTTTTCTCAAGACTCTAAAAGAGTCTTTGTTTGTTTTTACCGTTGCTGCAAAGTAATTAATCTGTATAGACATTATTCTGTGTACTTGAAATTATTTTGTTTAGTTTATTTTCTACTATTGTTAGCATCAGCCGTGATTCTCTATGGCCTTTAAAACGATCTTCTGTCCTGGAATATTTTCAACTGCGAACCAAATGCAGAGTGCTATTTTAAACCAGAGGAGATACAGCACTCTAAACTGTTTTGGGTTGATAGGTGCATTGTCTGCCTCGTTCGAGTGTGTTTGTCACTGCTTCCTACTGAAAGGGGGTGGCAGCATACATGCAGAGCATCCTGTTTACAAAAATTTGGCTGAGTGATCCACCTACACTGCTAATCCGTGTTGTTGAGCAATTTATTTAGATTCAGACTGAGTGAAATGCATGATTCAAGGTCTATGGAGCGGCCTTTATAAGGACTATCCCTGGCAGCTCACATGAGCTGTTATTTTCCGTATATTCAGAGTTCCTGGGTGACAGATGTTGTTCTGACATGAGCTGTTATTTAAGAACAAAAAGCAGAGATTCCACAAAATACTTTATCTGTTGCATTTAAAGGACACGTAACTAGAGAATAAGTTGTTTTCTTAAATATAATTTTTATTTATTTATCATTTTATTTATCATTTTATTATCATTATTTTAGTTCTTTCTTTATGTTCAGGTCATTGGAAAAACCCCAATATTCCGCCATTGATGTTGATTGAAGACAATGCAGCATTGCCCCTGGGGTATGGCATTAGGCCTTATTTTCCATTGTACGTTGGCTCTAAAACCGTAGAAGCTGTGCAAATTGGTAGCAATAATAACGACAAAAATAAATGTGGATTGCATGAATAAAACATCTTTCAGGATCTCACAGCTTTACAGTGAATGGGGGAAACTTACCTCGAACCCGTACCAATGTGCGGTAGACAGACGCAAGTTGTTCGTAGTTTTTTTAATGAGAAAACCATTTCAAATGGTGTCACACCTGAGCACACTCAATCAAAGCTAAACAGGTAGTGTCTGCAGCAAACATTGTGAGGGAGAATTTTGTGCATCTCCTTCTCATATTGTACTCACCAGAACATAAACGAACACTCACATAAGACATTGATAAAACACCGCATTAACCGAGCCGTTGGAGGAAAAATGATCTCAGACTTCATCCAGCTGTTCCGTTGTTTCTGACGGGAAAAACGAATAGCTCGAATGCAATTTTATGCAACGCGGGGATGTGCTGAAACACAACTGTTGTGGTTCTAGCTCAATTCCTCTGAATAGATGATTGATGCAATGTGGATGTCTGCAGATCGGGACAACAAAAGCCTTTAAAAAACACGTGTGGAGTCCTCCAAATGCAGTGGAGAAGTAAATGCCTGTAAGGACGGATATCAGGGATTATATATTGATATATATATATATATTGTAAACAGAACAGGCAGCTTTACAAGATTGCAGAAACAGAGGTCAGTGTCGGAAAGGGAGAAAAACTGACATGATCTCTAGGGAGATAGATGTAGGTCTTTAGAAACACATAGAGGATGAAAAGAAATGTCCAAACATTTACTAGTTTTGAAGAATTGGAGGTAACATTTTCAACGGTGAGATAGTGGAGATAGGCGTATTAGGGAAGGAAGAGAAAATAGAAGCCTCAGAATTGCTGTGTTGTGGACCTTTGTGTAATATTATGGTCCCACAATGTCCAATAAAAATGACATTACACCTTTTCAACACACCTATGACAACACTTTTATAATATCCACATTAGCAGGAGACGGGACATGGACACGGGGCATGAGACAGGGTACACCCAGGACGGGACGCCCACCCCATCACTGGGCAGGAGGCCGATACACAGACGGCGGGCGTAGGACAGGGAACACAATTTTGCAGAGCCGTGAGGCAGAGTCAGGTTCATCAGTACATCCGTTAAAAAGCTATTGGCATATGGTGGATACCTAATGTTTTATTTTCAGTTGCATCATTGCATTTTACAGCTATGCAGAATATTTGGTATACACTCAAACCACACCTTGTCTTCAGCGAAGGAGAATTTTCGCCACTCTGCTGAATTTATATACGGCTTAGATGACATCCCCCTGTTATCACTAGACTGTGCCAGGCTGCAGAAACAAAACTCGTATTTTTCTTTAAAAGTCTCTGTAGACGTGCTGCATTTCACAAGATGCATTTCATTCAGCCTGAATGTTTCTGCCATGTTATTAAAAACATTTTCCAAAAATGGTGATGGTCTCCGAGCCGTGGTTCATTTATTGCAGCGATGGTAAATTACATTTGGCTATTGGAGCTAATGTATAACAGACCTGAGTATAGCTCAGTGTTTTGTTCCTGTGAAGGGATACTCTGCAGTGAAGCTGTCTCTCCCATCAACCTGGCCTGTGAGGGCGCTTTACTGAATAATTCACAAACCTACCCAGACTGTGGAACAGTGGAACAGTGTTATGGCCTTAGTTTTCCTTGGTGATGAGGGTGTCCCAGGAACATTAATCCACACTTCCTGAATCTGTACAGGGACAGGGGGAGAAACTTCCCCTTGCTTCAATTTAAAAGGAGTGATTCGTCATCCTCCAAGAACGCTTCCAAGCTACCTTAATTATTTCCTCATTATTGCTTTGCTGTATCAAAGCTATTGTCATATCAGTTAAATGGCGTTTTTACGTTTAACATGCAATTTTATGTATCTTTTTTTGTAAAAACCGTAAGTGTAATCTAAAAACCAGGAGAAAAGAAAATTATAGCCTCATAGAGCTGAGGGATTTAACAAGGACAGAACTGAACGTTTGTTTGGACTGCAGCAAACATCCTCATCTGTAAATCGTTTGCTGCCGCAATGGAACCAGGGGTTGTGGATCAAAGGCCAATGAATGACTGCCTTTTGTCTAAAAGGCTTAAGTAAAACTGGGAGGTAACCGTGAAAACCGGTAGGCATGGCGGCTCTCCAGAAAAGCACAAGGGCACCAATGATGTATACCTTCCCGGAGCTACGAAAGACCATTCAAAACACGCACAGAAGACGCATCCTTTAAAGAAACTGTGAAACTA
Source organism: Hiodon tergisus (assembly GCA_025775045.1). NCBI lineage: Eukaryota > Metazoa > Chordata > Actinopteri > Hiodontiformes > Hiodontidae > Hiodon > Hiodon tergisus. Next base: position 12,555 of record JAOVYW010011643.1, on the reverse strand, counting down.
ACTACTCTCTAAAAGATAAGTTTGAACCTAGATCTGATGTTGTAGTCGACAGTGACAAACGTTGGTTTCCTGGTGACCGTGACTTAGAATTTGGGTTGCCAGAGCAATTTAGTTGGATAACTTGATCTGGTAATGATCATTGCAAGATGAATGAGAGTTGGTACGAATTTAGGCCACAGCTGCCAACTAACTGTAGAATCAGTCATTTATGGGATCTACTTTAGAGAAGCATTAATCAGGCAGTTATGGGATCTGCTTTAGAAAAGCATTAATCAGGACGTTATGGGATCTGCTATAGAAAATCATTAATCAGAAGCTCAGCCCTGGGGTGGGTTTGTTACATTCCACTACTTCAGTATATGTAATGAACGACCAAACTAAGTACCCAGTTCAAAATTGAAAACTAAAAACCTTACAGCTTTTAAAAAACAGCCACAAACACCTTTGACATGTTTCATACATAAAACATTAGTTGTTTGTTACTCTGCCATCTGAAAGTTTAAATGCTTATTTGCCAATATAAATATAAACTTAGCCATTATTTCAAACACATTTAGTGAACTCTGAAAGGATCCCATGACATCCACGTTTGCTTGGTTCTGCATGCTTTGTTTGTTCTTATCACTGATGGTGACGCATCCACGTGTTTAACGACACAGCGACAAACCTCGGCAATGTGTGCAAAGCTCTGAGAACCTGGATTGCCTGCTAACCCAAAGCACAACGCTGCACACCTTGAAAATAGATTGTTCTCCGTGGTGCATAAAAGTATGTGTTGAGAGAATCAATGTTCTCAAGTGGACGCATGTAATTAAATGTCGTTTTAATTACGGACGGGGGAATTAACACATTAACTGGGAAACAAGTCCCAGTAAATGCGTTGAACGAGAACAACAGCGTGGGCACTTAAACTGCAGTCCGACAGCTGGTCATGTGGGTTGCCCCCCCCGACGGGCTGGCATGTTTTTAGGGCATTGTCATGGTCACCGGTTAATGATGTAATTGCTCTTCCTGTACAGCTATCCGACAGCGCGAGAGTGCCACTTAGGTTTTTACTAACTGCGCGTGTCGTTTCTTCATGGTCTGTGGTCATTAGATAACTGCTTACTATAAAAAATAAACCCTCCAGGTGTACTGTGGGAACCTGTTGTCCCTGGGTGTGAGACAGCGGGGAAACAAGGCAGGAGGGATTTCTTTGTTTTGGTGTGACGTTTCTTGGGCTCCATAGCGCAGGCTATGCACCGCTCTTGTGTTACATACACTGAACCACCCTAGACAATGAGCAGTGTGTTTTCCAAAAAGGACAAAAACTTTTTTACTGAACTGAGTGCCGGTTATTTAAAGGTTTTACAAATGCCCTGAAATCTCATTTAAAATTCAGCTCCCAAATCGCTCTTGAATCGAATCGCCAAGCAAATCCAATTGGCAAAAGCTAACGATTCCCACTGAAATATGTCTTAATGTCTTGTCGATACATTTTGTCAGTGTGGGTAATTTTTATTGTAAACGCAGTTCTCTTACTTTCCTTAAATGCTGAATTGTACTACAACACAATAAAAGTAGGTAACTGTTACTGTAATCTGGTTTTAGGCAGGGACAAATAACTTATCGTATTCAATAATTTTTATGAGTAGAAGAAATGAATGACGTTATTAAATTAAAGGAATTAAAATTATACATTAATACATACAATTTGATACAATGCATTTGGTCATAGGCCAAGTGCTTCTTGTGGGGCACGTCAGTTTAATTCTCTAGAAGGGTCTTTTGGTTATTCACGGACGTACAATCCACCTCATTGGAAAGTGCTAAAGACAATCTTGGAATCCGTGCAGTACCGTCTTTGGTCCATCTCTGCACGGTGCATATAATCTTGGCTCATTAACCTCTTTTTTTATTCAGCAGAATACATATATATATA
>JAOVYW010011633.1:0-10434 GCA_025775045.1 Hiodon tergisus | reverse complement strand
TCACATGATCCCCAGGTCCAGGGGGAAAGGGTGGAGACGGCCAACCTCCCTCACATGATCCCCAGGTCCAGGGGGAAAGGGTGGAGACGGCCAACCTCCCTCACATGATCCCCAGGTCCAGGGGGAAGGGGTGGAGACGGCCGATCTCTCTCACATGATCCCCGGTTTGAGTGAAACACAGAGAGCTGGCATTCCAACAATGATTCACTTCAGAGATGTTTCTAAATCTGGCTGACTGCCAACGTGCTTAGCTATAGCACCCAGGAAACAGTCGTGTTTTAGCTTCACCATGTGGTTTAGCTCTCTTACCCAGGACCCAGTCACAGCCTCACGTCCATGTGGTTTAGGGTTGGGTGGTATTCATAGTTACCACGTCAATTTGGGCTGGCGGGGGCCGTTTTTGCTCCCTATACATTTCATCAGGCCTGGGACATACTGTATCTTTCTCTATGTAAAGCGTCTTTGTGACATGGCAACATGTGAAAAGCGCTGTATAAAAATAAAATTGATTGATTGATTGATCGATCTACAGTCCCGTACTGGAGTTGTGAAACGTATGGGTAAAGAGCATTAAGAGCCCTTTACAACATGGGCTAGCCCGCTCAGGACCCTCCCTGCAACACGGGTTCGCCTGCTCAATACTATAAAAAAATAAAAATAAAAAAAACCCCAACACTGACAGCCGGAAACAGTTTAAACTTAAAAGCATCAGTTCACGAAACAGACAGCATGTGCCACAAAACGGGAATCTTTCTGCCCAAAAAGAGGTGGAACGGAGCAGACCGAGGTAAATTCATAAGTGAACAAAGAGGAGTCCCTGGCAAAGCACGGATGGCATCATACGACATTGGGCAACTTGTTGCTAAATGCAGAAAAACCACACAATTGGAGAACCGCTAACTCGCCCGGCTGCCATGGCAATGGGCCTTGCTATTTTCAAGAGGAAATGTCGCTAATATCCCACTAGCTATATGCGAGAACGATTTATTTCACACTCGTTCATTTGAAAGACTAACCAACAATCCTGACGTAATGTGGAAGTTGATCTCCGCATCGTTGTCTGAATGATCAAGCCTACAATTAATCTACTGCGCAGTTAAAGGGCTCACCCATCACACTAAAACCAGTGAGTACTTCATTTACATTACAGCTTGTTTAAATATGTAGGATGTTAATATACTTATGCTAGATTTAGCCAAAATAGTTGTTATAAAAATGTCATTTTGATTTTAGCGGGGATTCAGATGATGACCTCAGGCAAGAGGTCTTTCATGCAAAAAACAAAACAAAAAACCCCCTTTAGAAATCCACTGCTCCAACTGAAAGTGGAGGTCACGTGCCCTGCTCCTAACGGCAACGTCTGGGACCCGATATTATCTAATGGTAATGACAAGCACACCGTGGGTTTACTATAAAACCATTATACCAGCGAACCTTAGTGGACACAGACTGTGATAAAGACCTGCCGTCACAACAATGGGATTCACGAGCGTGTTTGATGTCTGCGTGTGTGGGGGGAGGGGTTGATCACACTGCGGATTCTTCAGAGGCCGCAACGCACACACACATGCACGCAGACACACAGACACACGTCTGATGTCACACCTGGAGCCAACATCAGGTCTAAACCTGCTTTGGTGGTGAGGGACTGCAGACCCGGGAGACCAAAACGAGGCTTGTCTGGACTTCACAGGCCCAAGGACAGGCAGTGGCATGACTCATGATCACACTGAGTAAACACCTCACTACGCGTCCAAGACTTGCAATGACATGTGCCGAAGCAGGTTTCAAACATCGCACACTCAATTAAACACGTGTTCATTAAATACATCAGAGTCATGTGAAACGGGTCTCCTTCAGTCTATACAGGGCACAGGCGGCCCTACATCAGTGGTGAAACTGTGAAACAAAAATGGTCGTTTAGGCTACTTTTAATCTTATCTACCTGAAGGTAAACTTGTGCACACACATAGCCGGTTGTGTTGCAGGTTCATCGATTGCGTTAAATGGGGACCCGGGTGGCTCGACCGCAGCCAACAGCGGTAGCACCCCCTGTGACAGGTGACCGACGTCTCCTCCCTAAACTCTCATTGGCTCCCACACATCCTGCAGGTTATTAGGATTGGGTGTTAACACCCTCCGTGAGGTCCTGCACACCTACAGGGCGTTTTTCCCCAGTCTGTATAGATGCAGCCCCAGGGGGGCTCCACGCTTTACTGACCCATCTGGAGTAAAACACAGATCAAATAACACTCTGCACACAAAGCATGGTCAAATACAGTCAACAATCCCTCTAGCCAAGCACGCTAACCAGCGTGTACATTTATATTATAGAGTGAGGAGGCAAACTTCCTTTAAACATCCTAACATACACGGGAAACTCCAAAGCATGAGAGCAGATGAGCCAAAGTGAAATTATGGCAGTACATTAAACCACTCGGGGGTATGAAACACTGCGCCTTCTGCCGGAAATTAGCCGACAGCTGGATTTTGGCTGTCCCTTCTGGTGCCCCGTTTAGCGCATCGCTGTGGTTATAAATCTGCCCCGCCCACACAATCCAGCAACTGCTCACAGGCCCGAATCCGTCCCGCTCTCACCGTGACGAATTCCACGAGACTGGGCCGGGTCATAACCGTAAATCTGCACGACGGGGAACACACAGCACTGGCGGCAAACAAAACGACGCTTCTGGTTGGGTTTTAAAAAAGAGAAATCACTGCCCCACAAATCTTTGCTTAAATGAGACAGGCCATTAAATTTGCTTATGAGACAGGCCATTAAATTCTACAAATAAGGTGTCACCACCAGCAGCTTCCCGGTGTGCAGAAAAGTCCACTTTACTGAACATTAACAAACGGGTACCATTAACTCCCCCCGTTTAGCACAGGGTCCAGGGTAACGTATACATCTGCAGGTACACACTGGATCTTCCAGACATACATCCCATCACAGAGTCTGCTGCGGCCACAAATCAACCCAGTAAAAGAAGCAATAGGCAGGTTTACATAAACCTGTCAAATCGCTTCGGACAAGTGTCGAGGGTTCTAATCACGAAGCGACCATAGGAACGTGAAAACAAGGAGGCCATATAATGAAGAACAAATGAAGCCCTCGGGGGAAAGTAAAGTGCGTCGGCCTGGCTGAAAGCACTGAGACATTCCCAAGTATAGAAAAGAATAGAATAGAATGTGCTTTATTGCCAGGTATGCTTACACATACACGGAACAAATCTGTTATGTACAGTGCAAGGGAATGTAGTGCAGATACAGATACAGTGGGATATTTTAAATAAATATAATTGACTAAGATGTGTACTGCACAATGGGACAGTTTGAACTGTTTTAACATCAGATGAATGTTCATGTATTCATTGACATGTCCCATTGAAGCCCCGCTGAACTAACATTATTAAAACGTGAACCAGCATCTTGAATAAGGCTATAGTTTTCCTTCCTGTGTGGCGTGAGCAATGTGGTCCGTGCACTGTGGCCATTCCGTTATACCTAACATGAACTCACGCATTTCACCATGTAAGCAGTAATTAAAACCTAGCCATGAAAAGAGATACGCTTCCACACGGTCAAACCGGTATTCCTGACACCCTTACCCGGCTCCACTTAAAAATCTAAAAGGACAAATGTTATCAACGATTCACGCAAATGTGATGACATTAAAATGGACGTGTGAGAGAACAGCACGATTTGGACCTTTTTCTGGGGTATAAGCAGCAGGGGGGGCCAGGACAGAACTTCAGGTTTCAGACTCGGGAAAGGGGGCACAGTCCTACCCTCAAACGCGCTCCTTAACCCGTACGCCTGCCGAGAACACCCAGTTGTATGAAGGAGCCACGGTCGTCAGGACAATCACAGCGTCTGCCAGACAAACAATATAGCAACCGTGCAGCGTTGCAGCCCGGTCAAAGTAACAGGACCGTCTGGGGCTCAGACAGACAACTTCGGCGGTTCTCAAACTGGGCTCAGTGGAAAGTTCTGCAATTGTATATCGGAGGTTGTGTCCTTGTTATGAGGGGGACCGTGACAAAGTTTTTAAAAATTTAATCAAAGGGGTCCCCAAACTCAAGAAGTCTGAGAACCTCTGGCTCTCCTTCACATATTAAGGATCTGGAACGAAAGAAACGCAGCTTGCTAATCCGCAACAGATCAAAATGAATTATAGTCATTCCAGAATCCTCACCACAGAACGTGTTGCGAACGCCGATCCGAGCTCGTACACTGGAAAGCCCAGAATCATTTCAGGTCCAAACCACAAACCCAAAGCACTGCGGCAAGGCCTTTTCTTAACGCAGTTAAGAAATGGTTCTTTATACATTCAGCGAAGCATTTCTATCAATCAGGACGCATGACTGCATACAACGAGGCAAGGCAAAGCAAAGGAGAGCAGAAGTAACAAGATAAGATCCCCACAGACGGGTACAGTCTTCCTGATAATGACCATATTTTATTTTTTTACTCAAGCATGATAAAGATGCACGGGTAACACTGTGCGTTTCCTATATCGAAGTCGCATGGCGCTATGACCTGACACACCCATTATTTTACCTTCTACAAAGAACTCTAGAGAATATAAATAAACGGAGCACTTTTCCACAAGAATGAGTCCGTTTTTAGCCCGCCCCCTTTCCCCTTGCACCACCTCAGACAGACCAAGTGCGATTCTCCCACGGCGAACAGAGATGCTGCCTTCAGACGTGCTGGTGCTTACAACACCAGACGTCTCGAGAGCCACTCAGCACCGACCCAAGAGTCCTGGGATGGTCACACGGAGAGAAACCCAACGGAACGCGATAGGGCCGAGACCGTAGCATCGTCCCGGGACGATCGAGGCCAGAGTGCAGCCAAGCCATGACCCTCAGACAGAGAAGAGAAAAAGGCCCGCTCTTTGGAGGCCGCCGCCACAATTGTCCCACACAGACAGGTCGCCGTGCCCGTTCGCCGCCGATCACAGGACCCCGTTTTCAGGCTTTTCCCTTCACAAAGCGAAAGAAGCGGAATCTGATTCACGCGAAAACAATGAAAACGTGAAGTTTTCACTGGGGTGCTTTTAAGTGTCTCACACCCAGCAACAGTGGATCTGAGGCACCATGGCAACAAGTGAACATTTGTTCCAGAAGAATGTGGGGAATGCAAGAGGGGGAGGGGAGGGGGGGAAGAGAAAAACTCCTCTGTGGAAACCAGGGGTCTTTCTCTCACCCCCACCAAAATCATTGGCTGCTCTGAATAGTCCCAGGTCAATACAGTTACTGTGGTTAAAAATACACCATATGTGTTCTCTGGAGGGTTTATATTGCGCCTTGGGGCTACTTGGGAAAGGGAGGAGGAGCAGAAGCAGCAGCAGCATATAAGCCAATTTCGACAATACACAACTGGTAGAAATCTTATCTTAACAGGCAATCTGTACATTTATTTTAAATACAAAAATTCAAAACCTAAAAAATTAAAGCAGATCTCTGGTTAACATACAGAACAAAAAAGACACAGATAAGCCGATAAGCCCCAGACACACAGGCAGAAGGCCATAAATAAATGAGGACGGAGCTGTGCACTGGTGCAAACAGAGCAGAGGTCAACCACCGAGCCTGGGAGAAGTGTGGCCGGACAGAGACCAGCCCCAGTTAGGACAGCAGAGCAGCATGGACGCAAGCGTTTAAATGAACCAATCAGAGACGGGAGGAGTAGCCGACCTGGCACAAGCTCCACCTCTCGGGGCATCGCAAACCAGAATTCACCACGAGTACACCTCATACGCAGAGCAGCACATGGATAGCGGATATAAAAACAAGTGCATCTCCAAAATATGGATCAGGACAGATCCGCCGCGGACCGGTAAGGTTCAGGAAGCGGCATTACAAAGCGTTGAGGTTCAGCCTGAGGTGGATCTGGGAGATTTGGAGGCCAGTGGCTGGTCCTGCAGAAATTCAGAAACGCAGAAAGGCTTGTTTGTGATGGAAAATTAGCTTCTCTTCATTCTCGTCCAGAGACGAAGGCCGAAGATCAGAGGACTCAAGCGTTAAAGATCGGCACGTAGCTCCCTACCCCCCGAGCCACCCCGCGGATGAACGCCGCACACCGTGCCATGCCCGGTTCTCCGGCGCCGTTTCCCTGGGCACCGACGAACCCCCATGTGCTCGTTGTTTTTACTTAAAAAGGGCTGACACATTCAAACCATCGTTCTGCTTCACGGAGCAAAGAATGAAATGAGCCACAGCTCAGCGAGAAAGAACGCACACACCAGAGAACCAGAGGATCCTCAGAGTAATCGCACAGGCTTACACCTCACAACACAAGACCTAGCTATAGAAAAAAGATGTAGGACACTTTGTAGGACTTAAGACTTTTTTTTTTTTTCCCCTCCACTGACTAAATGGTCAGCAAGGTTAAGCTTGAGCACTCGTTACACAGAAGACCAAAAGCACCCCAAAAAACTGACCACCCTGACCCTAAACTGGGCCAAACTGCAGAATAATCCAATCCAATTACTGTCACAGCTCTTCACATACAGGAATGGGACAAGGTTATGACCTCTAGGAAAATCAGCTCCCTCCCAACGCACACTTCAGAAGAACATTAAAGTGGTTCAACGGTCAATCAACTCATACCCAGCAGCACAAATGACCTGAACAATGTTTACCCAGTCCTAAAGATTAAAAAAAAAAATTTTTTTACGGCTCTACTACTGGTTTCTGCCACTCAGATGGTAACAAAATCATTAGGGATAGTTGTGGCGGGGCAACCGAGGGTGTCGGGTTGGCATTGCTAAGCATGATGAAGGGCAAGGAATCGTCCACCGCCAAAAGTTAATCGTCAATGTTAGATTTCAAAACTAAATTGTAGTGTATGCTCAATTAAAACTAATTGTGGGTTTCTGTTTAGGCTATTTTGGGAAATTGTGCTAACCTCCCGGAAACAGTTTTTTTCTTCCCCTTTATGAATCCTTTAATTCTGCTCCATTTCAGATAGTCAGGGAAAATGTTTGCCTTGCTATGTTGACCCTTCCTGTACCTGGTCTTCAACGTTGCCTTACAATCAATTTTCACACTTTTTAAGGAGAGTGACCTTTGAATGTACAAACGCATTTTGTACGACGATTACAACACCAGCTCGAGAGCCAACAAGCACGTGTGAAACACGACAGACGAACTTGGACCCGGCTTGGCCCCACATAACTCCAAAACAACCTCAGGTCTGACCAAATGGCACTTTATCTCGCAGTGGATCGGATCTCCAGCACTTTCCCAGTAGAGGACCAGGAAAACACACCTGCCACTTATCAGCAGAGGAACAGGTAGATAAGGCAGAGTGAGTGACCGGGCGGTCACACGCTACCCAGGACACAGAACTCACCGTTAGCGTTAGCGCTAAAGGCCTCCTTCAGGTGCAGCAGCACGTCAGCAAACTTGCGCACGTCGTTCACCAGCTGCATGACCTCTGCGGGATCTGTGGTGGCGCCCCCCGGGCCGGACCCCGCGACGTCGGTGCCGGGCGGCGGGGGGAAGGGGAGGTGGTGCGGGGCGGAAAGGCGCCCGAGGCCCAGGGACCGCTTGTTCCCACTGCCTCCGGCACGGGACTGCCGAGACATCCCCACTGCCACCCGCCCCCCGGAGCAATCCGGCTTCAGCTTAACCTCAACCTTGGGTTCCGGAGCACTCCCGTCTGCAGAGCACAAACCCTACAGCGAAGAGCACATCAGGTGAAACCTGTAGTCAGGTCAAGTGCCTTGGAAAAACCCACGATGCATTACCAAACAATGAGAAGCTATATTTTTATTGAAGTAAAATAAACTTTTTTAAATTGACAAAAATTAAGAATATACATTTTTTATTTAATTTTAAAATGAAGGCTACTCCTACAATGTTTTAACCCAGATTTTGGACAATCCAGCCACAGCTTCGAAGCTGTAATTAATCCAATACAGCCCACTTCTGTAGCTGGTCACATTTAAGTATTTTATTTTAGTTATATTCAAACAGTCAAATAATACCCGGTTTCAAAAGCTGTTGAGTCATCTCAAAAATTTGATATTCTTATTTTATTAGCGGGATCACTACCATTGTATTTATAAGACCTAAGTCTTATTTTCACTGAAGATCTCTACAAGCAAATGAACATGGTACATTAGGTCAATTTAGAAGAGAGCAAAAGAGATGATCGGTACAGGTTTGCTGCAGGCAACAAAATAGATTTTTTTAACTACAGTGTACAGACACAAGGCAGTTCACAGACTTTTGTATCCTTTCTAATTTGCTTAAAAGTATAAATGTTGAGTTGGTCGGTTCCATTTTATTTTGCTGTACAAGAAGAATGCGTAGTCATTGGAGTCAACAGAATAGCCCAGTTCACTAAAACGTACACTAAAAACAGACGGAGTAAATGGACGTGTATTTACTTTTTAAAGTTCTGCCAAGTAACCAACTGACCAGAGAGATCTTAAATTATATTTATGTATAGAACCTCGTGGGTTTGTGAGGCCAACAGTTGAAACACATGTCAATTCACACGTAGAAAGAAGTAGGATCCAAACTGGATTATCAACCAGTTGAATAATTTATGCCTGGAGCTGTGATCGATTGTGTTCTTCTTTTATCTTTAAAAAAAAACGACAAAACAGGACAGTTTCATTTGAACTTCAATTGGTATAAATTATTAATTTTAATAACTGTTTACCCCGTCTGAGAACAATATCCACGTGAGAATTTGCTTAAAAATCCACTGTTATTATTAATACTTTTAAGCACATTTCTGCGAACAAATACCTGCTGTACAACGAAGTGTCTGCAATTTAGAAGCAGATCATAACATATAATTATAATGTAACTGACGTACACCAGTTAAACCATTTTGTTGGAGCCATGTAACTACAAAAATCACCCAGCCAACGGGCAAACGATAAAGAAAACGTGTTTTTCAAACTTTTTAGGACTTTTACAACATCCATCAAATTTTTTTAAATCAGCCGCTATTTCACCAGAATATTCTCCGTTTGTAATAGATACACACAGATACCATAATATTTTTGCACAGCGCACACATTTACGTAAATTATTTTGTTTACTGCCATGTCACTGGACAGTAAACATTCATGTAATATAGAAAGAAAGAAACTCTCCCATATTAGCAGGCTGGCTAGTTAGCTGTCTGATTGGAGGTGATATTTATAATTAAAAGCAGCTTAAAGATGTGGCACTATACTCACTTGAGTTATAATTAAGTAACATTGCACTTTCAAGAATCCTGAAATCGATATCCCGAGGATCACAATCAAAAGAGGAAAAAAAACACTTTTTAAATGTTCCCCGTGACGACACCAGAGTTAGTTCTTTACTCGAGGAGAGTAAAAACTTGGAGCCGCCGTCCACTCTGTTAACCAAGCCCCTCAACTTCACACGTGACGCATGGAGTTACTTTTTATTGGCTAGAGGCGGACGGGGGAGCGAGACTATAGAATGCATGAGTTTAACTCCCTGTAATAACAGGTGTTAGAATTAGCATTTTTTGGTTTTGACTAAAACGTGCTTCCAAAATTCTGTTACCGGTCGATTTGCGTGGGAGAAAATAATATAAGGACAGTTCAGAAGCTAGTTAAGTGTGCGAAAGAAAGGATTCGTTTACTGGTTTAGTTTGTTTTGGGGTTTTTTTATTTTTAGAAACTGATTTGTTATTGTTTTATACTAGTTTAACTATTATTGTTTTTTGTCAAACTGGATTTATCGTAACTTGTTTGTTTTTTTGGACCATATTTTACAAAAATAAATAAAATAACGCTAAAATAACCGCCAGCTCCCATCTAGTTCGGTCATTTGATTCACAATTTGATTCTCTAAGAGAGAATACGTTTATTTGCATGAGCAAAACAGTTAGAATGTAGGCCTGTTGTGTAAAGTAGGTGTGATTGCCCGTGTGCTTCTGTATGGTAATGATTTTCAGTCGTCTGTTATTCCTGCCTAGTTACCATAACAAGACGCTGATGTGATCTAGCTTCTAATCAATTTACGGGAATAACGGTTTTAATTGGATTATCCCGATAATTTACACCACGAGTTTAAGGGCCGGAAAGATATTTTATATGTGCTTGTTTTGTCGCGGATTATTTATTTTTTAAAGTTTTTAATTTAAGTTAACGTCATGACTAACGGTTGTCTTCATTTTAAAGTAAACCCGATTATTACATTGCCACCGTAAACAATTTAGTCATATTATAAGTTTACGGGTGATGGATTTTTCAGATTTTATAGACTGCGTGATAATTATTAACTTAACTGAAAGAAAAACTGCACACGGCACGCATTTAGAAGGCATCGGGTTTTTTTGGGGAACACGGAAAGAAATGTTGATACGAAATAATTACATTTCAGAATGACTGAAATTTTTCTGGAATTATAATCACAAAGAAATTATCAAAAAGTGATTGCGTGAATA
>JAOVYW010011623.1:22588-38728 GCA_025775045.1 Hiodon tergisus | reverse complement strand
AAATCCAACACCTGGACAGGAAGGGGGGACAGTGTTGAGGATAAATTGAACACTTGGACATGAACGGGGGAAAGTGTGAAAGTGTTGAGGTAAATCCAACACCTGGACAGGAAGGGGGGACAGTGTTGAGGATAAATTGAACACTTGGACATGAACGGGGGAAAGTGTAAATCCATTTAATTTGACACTTTCTCCATCGGCAGCTTGCTGACCTGAATGTGAAAGTGCGTCCAGAGGGCCCCGGCTCTTAACCAATCTTCTTTCACAGGCAGTGGGAGGGGTTTGCGTTCGATTTGTGTCTGACAACACACAGGTTAATGGCTGGATTATATTTTTTACGAGTAATTGTAAATTGTAAATTTGAGACAAATGCGTTTTTTGATTATTGTAAAGTTGGGATTTGCTCAGAAGTCCGTGTTACTCAACATTGCATCTGTACTCCTGACTGTACTCTCCATCAACCTTCTGAGTCACCACTGACAGGGACACTGTTTGTCTGTACTGCGGCCAGACAGGACGCACATCACGGCTTGCGACATTTGTTTGGAAACACCGAGCGTGAGACGGAGCAAAGGACAGAAGATTCAGGTATGCAAGGTGATTTTCAAAGGCAATCTAAACAAAGAGGTAACCTTTGTACCTGAAACAAGAGGAACATTTCTGGAGGGAGATTAAACAGCCCTCTGAAGAATATTCTATCAAAGCCATGTCTCCATACTGACAAATGATGTTTGATATTTTAACAGGAGACATTCAGATCGTGCTTCATCGTTCGATTTCTTTTTTTTGTGGATTACTTTTCTGACTAAGGTAGGAAAAAAAACTGTGTGAAAAATGTGATCGCACACTACTGTGAGTGTGAGTCTTTGTGTGAGTGTGCAAGAGTGTGAGTGTGTGTGTGTGTGTGTGTGTGTGTGTGAGTGAGTGTGTGTGTGTGAGTGTGTGTGTGAGTGTGTGAGTGTGTGAGTGTGTGAGTGTGTGTGTGAGTGAGTGTGTGAGTGTGTGTGAGTGAGTGTGTGTGTGTGAGTGAGTGTGTGTGAGTGTGTGAGTGTGTGAGTGTGTGAGTGTGTGTGTGAGTGAGTGTGTGAGTGTGTGTGTGAGTGAGTGTGTGTGTGAGTGTGTGTGTGTGTGTGTGTGTGAGTGTGTGAGTGTGTGAGTGTGTGTGTGAGTGAGTGTGTGAGTGTGTGTGTGAGTGAGTGTGTGTGAGTGTGTGTGTGTGTGTATGTGTGTGTGTGCTGGGGGGGCATCCTCTCAATTGTCTGGCACACAAAGGGCATTTTGGGTTTTTCACTTTTAAAGCTGCCCGCATTTGATCTCACTATAAACGTTTAACACCAGCGTAATTTCAGACTGATAACCTTTTTTTTACCGACAAGCTGAAGATAAGTACAGCTTAGAAGGTACAAGTTGAAAATTAAAACCAGGGTTAACTGTCAAGTTGAACATACCAAACACCCACCCACGTCAATGACTCCCACGATGCGGAGAATTGAGAATCGACTTACAGATCAGGCCTGGGTCCCCTTAATAAAATGGCCACTGTCAGATTACAGGCCCATTACTACTTTAATATTCGTTCATTGTGACATAAATAACAAGGACACATCGATGACCCGTTATTCCTGCAAACTAAATGCCTTGAGAACTTGTAGAGCGCTAATGCTCCACGAAATCAGGCCTACAGACGTACCCGTTAGTGCGCCTTTGGACATGCACTCAAAAGGGAGATGGACACTCATGAGGGCGATCGTCCCACAACACCATAACCCCTCGCCATTTAATACCTCGTCTAATTACTACCAGCATTCAGGTCAAGATCCTCGTCCCAGGGTGGTAGCATCAGGTGCCCTTAATCTGACCTCCACCACTCTGTGTCCGCGGCTAACTTTCATTAGATACTGAACAATTAACCACTGCAAGTATAATGTGTTAATTGAGACGCGGTGTGCTGCGCGGGACCCAGAGGCTAGTTCCGACAGCGAGCCTCCGTCAGCGAGCCTCTGTCAGAGAGCCTCCGTCAGAGAGCCTCCGTCAGAGAGCCTCCGTCAGCGCTGTTCACCCGTCGCTTCGCTCAACAGACAAAGGCGGCCATCAGAGGTGACTCACGACGCGCGTTTGCATGTTAGCCGCCTCCGGCGCCGCCCCACCCCGCCTGCGCTGCGATCCCACAATCCTCCACCGGGGCGGCGGATGCTGCATTCTCTTTAACGTTTTTACATTTATTTATTTATTTATTTTAAACTTTACATCTCTATTGTTTCGGCAGAAAATGATCTAGCTGAAAATTTAATTGGAGTTGCTTTTGAAAACATTCCCTGCACGACGCCGGCGCCGGCGCTGGAACCGCGCTCACAAAGAGAGTGGTGGCACTTGTGCTCCAAACAAAGGGAGAGGGAGGGGAGCAATGCCCTGCGGTCAATTTAAAGTGCCGGCCTCCACCTCTTCTCCCCTTTTGTGTGGAGAAACAACGAGGAACTGAGAAGATTACGTTTGGGCCCTCGCTGCCTCTGCGGCTCCTGAGATCCCGCGCGCGCCCAGCCCAGTCTTCACACAGAGAGGCACTTTGAATCAGGGCAAAGTTGCTTTCAAAAGGGCTTTTCAAGCAACAAAGAGGGCAGAGATATCGGGGGGGGGAAAAACTCTGCAGTTCGTGCCCGCACATCACGAACCAGCCATGTGAAACACGCATGCAGTGTTCTATCCTGCAAAACACATGGCCTGAAACATTTCAGAACGCATTCATCAGATTTAAAGGATTATATGGGAGGAGTATTCTCCTTTACCTCTGCCCAATATCTGTTCCTCTCATCCAGTGGCACTACTGAACCCTGCTCCTTGAGGACTGCAGTATCTAAGGGTTTGCGTTCTACCTCGCCTAATTGTCTAATTAAAATCAGTTGTTTAATTAAAATAATTACTACATTCAAATGTAGTTGATTTTTGACAGTTGATTTTTCATCAATTCTTTTGGAATTTGGTTTTGTAGTGAATCTCCAAGTAACACACAGCATATGATCAAATAACTAAGTGTAACTATATTCATTTATGTGGACTGATGTTTACCGAGGCGATTTAGGTTACCTACACTACTCAGGAACACAGACTTAGCCGCTACGCCCCCTTGATGCCCTGACCTGTAATTCCAGATTTTCTCAGTTCCAGATTTTCTGCTGGGCCTGACAACAAATCTATTTTTGGGTTGTGAGAACAACAGGTTTTTTTTTTTTTTTAAGAAAAAATACTTGCACCGCTGAAGAGGGAACTGTGAGTTTAGAGGTGACTCATGCGATAATAACTCCGGACAGCCGGTACCACAGCGCATAACCAGAACTGAGTTTGTCATTAGTGGACTACTGTCTCTGACCCGTTAGTTGCCTTGAGTCTCGAACCCCGCTGTCATCAGGCGAGAGAGAGAAGCCTTTTGACATCTTATCTCACCGTTGACTGGTGCCTGCACGGAGACCCCGTGTGTAGGCCGTGTCTAGATGCATGTGCCACCTGCAGCCCCGCCTATCGTATCGGGAAGAAGAGAGATGATGGGCGTGTTAGCCCTGCCGGCGTTATGATGAGGCACTGTCAGTTCCCCACTCATGGGAGGAGAAGTGCGTCTTCTCCCAGGTGATGATGTTGTGTCAGGCCTCCAGTTCTGGATCAGTGGGGACTCTCTCCCAGGCAGCGTGATGGTGAGTGACTGTCTCTCTCTCTCTCTCTCTCTCTCTCTCTCTCTCTCTCTCTCTCTCTCTCTCTCTCTCTCACTCTTTCTCTTGCTCTGTGTCTCTCTTTCGCTCGCTCTGTGTCACTCTATCTCACTTTCTCTTGCTCTGTGTCACTCTCTCACTCTCTCTTGCTCTGTGTCACTCTCTCTCTTTCTCTGTGTGTCTCTCTCACTCTCTCTCTCTCTCTCACTCTTTCTCTTGCTCTGTGTCACTCTCCCTTTCTCTCATACTCTCTCCAACTCTCTTTGGCTGCTTGTTGGCTTGCTCTAAGCCAGCTTGAGGCCATCTAGACCCAGGTGACTCTCTGTGTTTACCAGGGTGGTGCTTGGATATCTCGCCATCCATAGCTTCCCACCAACTCTGAACTGAACTGTCACGTAGGTGTAGTATGTTATGACAATTCACAATTCACGCTTATCTTATTTTCTCTGCCTGTGACCCCATTGTTACTATGGTTTCATAATACATGTATCTCTCCAGACACACGGTACTTACCAAAACAATATTGACTTCTGTGAGTGGCCAGGTAACTTAATGACGCAGTCAACTGACACGATGAAATATATCCGAACAAACAAAAGCCAATCGTGCCTCCGAATTATTTTAGTTTGTAACAATATTTTCACCTGGCAGAAAATATGGGGAACATTTGCCTTCACAGAGCTTTGTGAATGATAAATGTGATCAACTTATCCGTTTGAAAAACGTTGCATACCCTTCCATTCACTGAATTAAATCATTATTCTTTAGAATTTTCTTTTTCTTTTTCTTCAAAACATAATTGTACGTAATCAAACGATTCAAACATCTGGTTGGTGGCCCAGAAGGTTCTCATCAGGAAGTGTTTGTTTAAGCTAAACCTGTGTCAGGGAGCGATGAAAGGTTTCACACCCTTCCTGTAGGTGAGACAGAGCTTCCATCTACGGACAAACTCAGACGGGACTGACACTTCATATTTTTATTTTCATTTTCATTTTGATAGGCCTGCTTTACGACTGGCTCCTCCAGCTCCGGTCTGCATAGAAAATAGCAGGCGGGATGACATTCGGCTGAGACAGAGGACATGTATTTATGGGTCATAATTAAGATGCTGAACAAGTCATGGGTTCGAAACAATCCCGGACTGTTGCTGGAGAAAGATACTACTTGCCCAAAAGAGTACGGAATGTAAATATTTAACTTCGAAGGCAGCTAAAGCGTTGCAATTCACCATATCTGCTGCGGTTTATTTCACAGGTTGTGATAGCTCTCAGCAACAACAAAAAATACTAACAAACGCTAGCAATTCGCTAAAGAGCGATCAACCTGACAGAAAAACATTGAACTTAATGGCTAAGACCGTGACGGGATCATGGGATGCATCAAGGAGAGCTAGGGAAAACTCTAAACGTAATTATATATTTATATAAACGTATAATCTATAATAATAACGACATTGCCCAATAATAATAATAATAATTATTATTATTATTAAGACCACAAACAGAAGAACCTACTGGATGAGACGCTGCTCCATAGCTCATGGGTATATGTAAATACTGTTTATGATAAATTAGAGACCACGAAAACATACCAAATTGCATTTAGTGTTGTTACTGTTGCGTAAATATGTTTAAATGAATTTCACTCAGAACAATTGATTTCATTTAAAGCGTGCAATGTTATCTGGATAACATCTAGTAATATTTTTTAATGTCACCGATATAAATGGCCTTAATCAACATTCATATAAGCTGTAAGATTCATGCTCTGACAAATCACGAGAACTGCTATTCCAGAAGAAAAATTCCTGGTTTGAAAATATTCTCGACGTATGCACAATGTAGCCCGTGCAAGCCTTTTACACATCTGACGGGTCGAAAATGACACATGATCAAAAGGATATGGGGAAAAACGGCTAAGTTTTGTGGAAAGATCGTCTCTGTGGTATGTCTTTAAAATGAAAACACGTTCGCAGCGTCTGTAGGTAAGTGTTGAAATGAATATAGATGATCAAACGCGTCTTGCTTTAAATGCTCAAGTTCATCACGTCACGTTAGATCTTCAGACAAGTCCTACGGTCAGTTTCATAACCTGGGAGTAAAACCAGGCCCTAGGCTCGTCCATAAAAAAGGTATAACTGGCACACAACAAAATCAATTCATGAGTACCATGAGGGTCAGTGGACCATAGTCTGTGATATGGTAGTATAATTAATGCACACCGTTTAATGTGAAAGTATCAGTATGTTTAATAAGATTTATTTTATTAATATTTTTATATGTTTGGCGTGGTCCCGTTTGTGAATCAGTAATCTTCACTTCGCAGAATCACTTCCTTAACTACCTAGTTCCAACCTTCCTTTAAGTGGCTGAAAATAGGTAATTTAATGGTTAGTAAAAAAAATCTCTCCTTAATTGACTGATTAATTCACCGTCATAGTCCTAACCAGCTGTAATTGTTGTTTGAGGAGTAGTGAAAATGCAAATAGTTCCTCCCTAATTGTCTTGTTTTCAGTCTTCCAAATGATGAAGTACTTCAGCAAACCGTGATTCATTTTGCGGTAGGTTCTTTTACCCAACGATTGGCTGGATTCAGTGCGCACTGACGGAACTAATTTATATAATGAAGCGCAAATTAGTATCTATTCTCCTCTTTTGGATATGTGAAGGCAACGATAGTCCCAGTGTTCGCGCTAAAGTGTCCGCACCTTATCAAGAATTTCGGGCCAGGGACAATGAGGCATCGCTGATCATTTCCCGGTTTAAGGTGGCCGCTGCACGAGTCCGCGGCTTCTGGGGAAGGAGTTTACACCCGGCAGAGAGTTGTGCGGCGTCGCCTTCATGGTTTCCGTTGTTTTAATCTTCGTCGAGAAAGACTATGATCGTTTGGTGGCTTGATTTCTCACACCAGTCTTTGATGCGCACAGTCCCATTTTAGATTATATGCCTTATGTTATTTTATGTAATGTACTGAATATCAGCAGTTAGAAGAAGTACTTTTAGCTTGGACTTCGAACCGGACTCATTCAATATGCAAAGTTGATTCCTCTCGTGAATTTCTCTTGTCTTTATGATGCGAATAGTTTGGTTACACAGAGAGAAATGTCGGTTTGGTAGAGTGTCCCTGTCCACTCAGCTCTGTCCTTAAAAGATTATTCTATTAGCACTGAGTACAGGAAAGCAGTGTGTACTAGGGGTGGGGGTGTGACAAAATAACATTTCGGTTTGAACCGCGAGAGCGGTTGAACGATTAAAAAAAAAAAGATGTATCCTAGGGTTCCTCTCTAATCATTGTCAATAATTTACCTGGCTATCATCGTATGATAACACACATACCTAATTACAGCTTTCCATTGGAAATGCTAGGATCAGATGCCACTGGGAAGGGTTCATTATCATAGCTCTGGGGATGCTTTCAGACACAGATAATCGCAGTCCAAGTGCTCCTATGTACACACCAATCCCCAAGTGCCAGCAGTTAGAGGCTGAATTAGTGCTCTGAACAAACGGGAGCCTCGCGCCGCTGTGATCCATGGAGGAGCAGTGTTGGAGGCACATGAAAGGGTGGAGAGCAAAAGTAGCCATTAGCTCCGGCCCAGATCTTGTCCGTCCGTCTTCTCGTTCCAGGAAACCGTTGGCTCGTAGATTGTTTCGTGTTTGGTATTTTTGTGGCAGGTGGGGGTGGGTGGCATCAGAGCTTTGAGAAGAGCCCCTCCCGCCCAAAAAAAACAAAAACTTTCAGTGACCGTCCTGACGCAGAGGTCATGAGAATGTTGGGCATGTAAGCACTTGGGCACACTAGCGCACTACACACTAGCTCCCTACACACTAGCGCACTACGCACTAGTGCACTGCGCACTACACACTAGCGCACTACACACTAGCGCACTACACACTAGCTCCCTACACACTAGCTCCTTACCCTCAAAAAGGCATCCCTCCATCTCAGCTGAAGTGGCCTTTGTAGGGCCGTTGTGCTGATCCCTGAAAAAGAGACGGTATTTTAGCATCGACTTAACACGTAGCAGTAAACCACGCAAGTGTGCGTTGAGTGAAAAGCATAGGGCTGTTAACGGCTGGCAGAGAGCCTCTGCGTAGCAGTAGCTTTCACAGTCTAGCCCGACTCGTAAACGAAGTGCACGTCCCCCTTTTTGTGCCTCTCCATCTTCACTGCACTTGATAGCTTTTGGTTGCTGCCGTCGTAATTCGTATCTCCTCCGACTTTTCCCACGTAACATAACAAAGAAGGCATTGCACTGATTTTACAGCTAAGCGCATGACTGATGTTCACCCTAAACCTTAAAACGATGTCTTTTTGTGGAGATCTGCTGCATAATTGCTTTCAGGTCAGCTGTGTTCAGCCAACAACAATTTGATCGTTAAATGGCCGTTTTAACGCGGCATCATTGTTTATCTTTTATTTATTTATGAATTTATATTGCAGAATTTGGGGACGTCCATACTCCCATAAAACTGGTTAATAGTGCAGGGAGGCCCTCTTTGTTAAATCACGTCTTTGAGCTCAACGACACGGATATCGCACAAGGGGTAGTAGTCAGTGTTCGAGACCAAGGCCGTTACTGATTCGTATTGGTGCTGGTGGGTAATGGTCTTGGGGTACCTGGTCTCACACCAGCTTCTGCCAGCAATGCTGTTAGCAGGACATTTTCACAGCTGACTTATGTATTTTGGGAACTCATCCTATGAATGTGAGCATTAGGCATCTAATAGAACTAACTGATCAAATGCTCACACACATACACGCTTACATAAGGTACGTTAAATATTCTCGGCGAACAGTTTCCTGGACGCCTCCAGGAACGAGATGAGTGGTCCACGCGTTCTCGTCCAGGTTTTCAGCTTTTAGTCTGAACTCGTCGGCGTGGGCTGTGTTTTTTTACCTGGGGAATGTATGTGGCTTCTGGCTCACCTGCTCATCAGCATTCCTGCGTGTCTCCCCGGGTCTGGAACCCAGCATGGGACACTTTAATTGTCATATCACAAGCAGGGGCTTTGAACACACCACTGCGACAGAGCAATGGGGGGGGAGGGGGCACTATGTATCCTGCTAGCCCTCACACCTGCCTCGCATTTTCATACCAGCCCCGCAGAGTCCCCACAGCAACGTTTTGGTAAAAGGAATGATATATATATATAACAGTACGCTAATCTTGCACACATCACGCCTCTGACAGCTACACAAGTACGTGGCATACTCTTCTGGTACTCCGTGCCTAAGTTTCTGGCACGGGAGGGGTAAGACAACCCACGCGCTCGGGGAGTGTCAGACACGGCGATCTGCCCCGCTGCGTAAGCTGGAGGTGTTGATCAGACACTGCAGCTACTTCTCTGGTATGCGGCGTGTAATCCAACCAGGCCTTTTAATTTTCCCATCCAGAAAGAAAATTAATTTTTGACCCAGCCAAATGAGATACATCGCGGGCAAATAGATCTTCACCGTGCAAGCAAAGTTTGTCGTTTCAATTTATCCTCCACCGCTATCCTCCAGGTATGTACCTCATACCTCGAAGAACCGACTTTGGGGAGGGGGAGGGGGAGGGGGGCTGGTGGAAGGATAACATGGATTGAGAAGCGCTACATTTCAAAGAGCCAGGATGTCATTTGCACAGGGGTGTAAGTGATGAAAGTGTAGGTGGTGGTGGTGGTGGTGGGGGGGTTCCTATGTAAAGTGAACCTGATCCCTGCTTTCCTCATTGGCCAAGCAGAGATGACTCAGAGAGATGGAGCCAGACTGTTCCTGAATGTAAAGTCCTGAGCTGACAAGGGGGTAATTAGCAAAGATGTGAGCCAATGTCGAGATTAGTGCCAAACACTACCTGCATAGTCAATGAAAAGGCCTATCATCTCCGGTGAAGAGAGGCTTTATCTTCTGAAGGTGCCCGACGTCTAATTGAAGACGAGAGGTTCATCTCGGGGTAGCGCGGCAGGCTGGATTTCGTCAGAAGACGAGTTGTCAAGACTTAAAAAAAAATTTTTGGAGGGTTAAAATGAAGGATTACTTAAAGTTGGCTTTGCTATTCATTTCTTTTTACATTTTTTTCCACTCTTGTCACATTCTGAATGTAGTCCAGAAAGTAAGATGGCAGTAATTTCCTGTCCTTTTTTGGGGTTCTTTTTTTTCATAAGTGGGAAATCTCTTGTTAATTAAAGGCGCACTTGATGAAGCTGACGTCCAAAAGGCAGAGAAATATTCCTCTCACATCCCGGGCCCGGTGTCGCACTTCAGCGCCGCTGCCGGTCGAGGGGCCGGGCCTGTTACCGGGAGACGCCGAGGAAGGTGCTTACGCTAAAATTGCTACTTTAAATTTCCCCGTCTGTCTTAAATTAGTCAAATGAAAGGAATTGCGAGATGATTTATCCGCTCTGTGTGAGAGCACCCACTAAGCAAATAATGTATTGTGACCGAAAGCAGCCTGCATGGCGGTTACTGGCCTCGTGTTCAGAATCGTTTCTGTCGCGTTTTCCTTGTACTGTGGGCCGTCTGAGAGTTAGTAACGGCATCACCGGGGGGCATCTTATTTATTCACCTCTCGTTTTTCAGGACATGAGAACTGAGATTGAAGTTTGGGATGGGAAAAGGGAGACCCAAACAAACTGGGCCTGGCCCAGACGAGGCGTCTGCATGCAACAGGGTCCCACATAAAGGCCCAGTTATCCAGAGCTCGCTTCTACCTGAGCGGAGTTCGGGGTTCAGTTCAGACAAGAAAAGGGGAAGTTCCACCGTGGTCATGGTCAGAACAACAACGAGGGCAATTCAACCTGACACTAACACCGCAGCTAAAAAAAAAACAACCTGTCAATCGCATGCCGCAAATCTAAGGTCTTAATTTTTCCACCGCTGATTATCTAGCTCGTGAGTGACAGGTGTGTCAGGGGGGCTTACCTCCCACGTGCCTGAGGACGTCCCGGAAAGGCCTAACCGGCGAGCTGCCGTGATTGATGACACTTTGATTTAAATAATCAGAGAAGCAACAAGCCAGACCGCTTTGGCCTTCTCGCGCGGGTCCAGTTTTGAAAGTCAATTTTCTCAGAACGTCAGGGATGACAAACATCAATTGGGCTCTATTTGCGATGATCCCATCAATAAAAGCTGTCATGGAAATGTGTTCGGGGGAAGATGCTCCGAGCGTCACATGACCCTTCTGCTGGGATGGGAAGATGGAGAACCAACAACTAAAGATGATTTGTTGGACGGCTTTGCGGCGGGTTGAGGGGGCCCTCCTCTGATTTAAATTTTTGCTAACAAATGATTCACACAGGGCTTTCATGTCCTGTAACCTCCAGTAAAAATTCTGCTTTATGGCGGTGCCGTAGATCATATCTAAATATGAAAGTTCAAGCACTGAGTTGCTGGACAAGGGTGTCTGCATTTCAAATACCCGATGATGATACCACGCCGAATGGACTTTGCCCCCCCACCTTTGACTCCGCGCGTTTCGGCCGTCTCACACGGTGCCATGTTTACTTTTCTTCCCTCAGAACTTCCGGCTCGGGTTTACCAAGGCGTTAGTCACGGCCTCGGCCCGAAACAGCCGCCTACTCGCAGGCCAGCCGCCGCTAACGAGAGAGAGCGGCGCTCAGAAATGACATGCCTGTGAATTGGATGTGCTTCTCTTTTCCCTTTGCACGGTTCTCTCCATTGTGGGTGCGCGTCCCCGGTCGCGGACCCAAACAGACACCCGACATGGCGTCTGTTATTTTCCTGACGTTTCTCCGCTGCTGCTAATTGGAGGCGGGCCTTTTATAATTGTGTGGACTGAGCCGCGTGGGTTAGCGCTGGCTAGCGCACGAGGCTGGCGAGGATGTAGTCCTGCATGTTGTAGCTCCCTGCCCCCGCCCCCTTCATCTGGGGATTTTCTCCAACACCCATCGACGTGAGAGCGCCCCTCACACACACTGTACACGTTGCCTTAAACGTTAACTTGCACTGTAACGTTTGCACGCTGGCAAAAATCATATTAAAATAATGAAATGGACAGCTGGGTGATGCTGTTGTAAAGGCATCAGACTTTAAAGCGAAAGGTTGCCATTCCAAGCGAGGTGCTTACCGTGCCCTACTGTTCAAATGGATAAAAGAGTAAATCAGTCCGTGGGGAAGGATCTGCACAACATCTAAACAGCATCTGCGCAGCAGGGCGAGGTTGTCCTCGGTGACTTGGAGGCACCGGGAGTTTCCCCTCATCGATGTGGCAATTGTCACTTCTACTTTCACGCATTAATTTTGCACCGTTCGTTGCATCAGCAGGACTCATTCAGATTCCCCCCCGCCTTCCCCTCCCAGGCGATCCGGCTGTCTGAGCGCGTTCGCCGCCCCGTCAAGAAATCTGTCCGGCAGACTGCTCGGGAAACAGTCTGCAAAGGCGCCGCGCTTTTCGGGGGGGGTGGGGTCAAAAAACGTGCATTGATTTCATTTTCATCATGCATTGATTGGCCTTGTGCTGAGTAAGGACTGGCAGAAGCTCTCAGATGCGCACCTAAGCTAACACATAACGTTATCAAAGGGGTGCAGTGTCCAAAATCAAGTCCTTTTGCATTGACAGGTCCGTATTTAAAACAGAGCATTTCAGCTGTCTTCGAGTGCCGCCCCCCTGAAAACACCTCAGGAGCTTTACGATCGTCTCTGCGACCGTCGATCGCTGACCTTATTTCCGCCTTCCATGGTTACGGCTTTCGAGGCCCGAAGGTGTTCGCAGCGCCCCACGCGAGGACCAAACGTACATCCGCCCGTTTGCTTCTATCCTGGAACACGTCTTGTCCCAGAGGCCCACCAAGGTCTCCTGGGTGACAAGTGAGGTTTGTGCTGAACTTTGCGCTGTGCTGTTTCGATGTCAGCTATTCCCTCTTCCTTATCCTTGCATTGTCGTTTATATGTAAGTGTTGCGTAACACTAACGACAGAGTACGAAAAATTTGCCAAAGAAAGAGCTTGTCAGGGGTAGGAGGGGATTACCTTGGAGAAAGGCACATGCTTATGTTTCGGCCAATGAATGTGATGGTATATTTATAGTTACCCTGTCTGGATAACTCACCCTTGTTTGTCGCTTTGTTCAGTGTGTGTGTGTGTGTGGTGTGTGTGTGTGTGTGTGTGTGTGTGTGTGTGTGTGTGTGTGTGTGTGTGTGTGTGTGTGTGTGTGTAAAGGGTTAGTCCTATTGTAAATAAGCTTCTCGTTAGTATATAATATGGGGCGTTTTATGAGTGGAGGGGAAAAGTGTGGGCTAACATTAGGCAAGGCTGTTCAGAAAGAATAAAACGCCACGGTGATATGGGAGACAGCGGAAGACGGAGGAAGGCGCTGTGCGCGTGCAGTCGAGCGACACGTTTCATCACGCTACCGATAGCAAAGCCTTTTCTCCCCCGACGCCCGACCCTCGTGAATCGTTCCGTCCTTCTCCCCGGACGACGATGTCAACATAAAGGCACCGGGTGTTTTTGTCACTCCCGCCCGGACGCGGCCCATCTAAAATTACCTCCGGATCGGGAGGCTCTAGAAGACCGTGGGGTGTACGCATCCCGGTTGCTCAGACAGAGGGCGTTTAACTACAAAAGATGACAGATAAGGGAGATGGCACAGAAAACCCAGGAATAGACTCCGATCTCCGTTTTAAGACAGACTTCAGTAGGCTGTTACAGGACGGATGGGCTTTCATCTGTTACACCACGGGGCCAGGGGGAGAGAATTGCAGCCGAAATTTCATTTCTTTCACAGAACTCCAATTACCTTGTAACCCTCACCGCACACTGAATACGAAGTGGCATTCAAAAGCACTAGCTCTACATTAGCACTTTAAAAAAATGTATCTTTTTAAAAGACAAAGAATTGATATTTCAGGATCTTGACTGGTATTTCTTCCACATATGCAAACACCTCAAATATGTCGGAAGATTTTGCCTACTGCCCGTTCTCTTCGCCGTTCAGCCACAGGAGGCACTGCAAATGGCAATTTATGCCCCCGCCCCCTCGTATAAATTTAGATGCCAACTGAATTTGCAAGTGTGCCTGACCTGTGTTTTTTTTAAAAATGGAAACGCTTTTTGGACGTGATTATTTTCTGACGTTTCGGCCCTGTCCCAAGAATGAGTGTGTCACTGTGGACAACTGGGTCATTAACTTCTTTAATTGGCCTGTTAATTATCATACATTACAGCTGCATGTGATACATGAGCAGGGTTTCAAAGAACCCTCAAAAAAGCAGAAAAAGTGATGCACTGTGGGTAATTCAGTGATCTTCGGTCACACACAGTAACCACGTTGGTGGTCTGGGTGGAATTCATGATTGCAGCAGCACATTCCGACCTGGCTTAGAGGTTATGGCCGTTTGAGGGTGACCAGGGTTCGAATCTATCCATAGTTTAAAACAAAAAGTACATCTCAGGAGCTCCATTAAAGATTAAAATTTTTGCTATGACCTTAAAAAAAACAAATATTTGTTTGGTGGGTGATATACCAAGTCAGATGTCATAGTGTATTGTTAGTCTGACCTTAGTATAAAGGTGCACCATATTTAGTTCCATCCAGTTTGTTCTCCGTTTTCCTGGTTTTAATCTCATCCTCCGGCCGTGACTGGCAGTCCCCGAGTGGAGGCACACCATTGGCAGAGAGCTTTGTGGGGGTAAATAGGGTTTCTCCCGACTCCATGCTAATCAGCTACTCCTGCAGGTTGGCGGTGCTGACGGAAGGCACGCCTTTCTCCTCCCAGCAGCCCACTCGCGTGGCGGGGGCGGGGCTGGTGGCGTGCAGCCAAGGTGCATTAGCACGACGGCCAATTCCAAGTGAATGAATAAAACGATAGCTGGCAGCCACGCCCTCCCAAGCTGGACAACTGACAATGCCGAGAGGGAGGGCCACGCCCTCTAATCGGACCTCGTTGTGCACCTGAGTGTGGTTCCGCTAATGGTAAACGCACTCAGGTGCCAGCAATTCCTGGCTCCGGATAAAGGAGCTGGATGGATGGACACTATTGTGTTGCGGTATTTGTGTCCTGGAAAACGATTCATAATATCATCCAGTTGCCCTGTAAAAAAGAACAAACCTGAAAAATCCAGGATTTTGGCTAACCCTGCTAATGTTGCTCTCAGCAAACTCTGTGTTGACCGACCTAACGGTCAAACCATCGACTTTGACATCTGCACCCGCCGGCGGAGAGGACACGCCTGACAAGAGAAGCAATTAGCTAATCACGCTAACGAAACAGCTCTGACATCTTAGTGTTACATGCTCCGTGTTCCGTCGCGCAATCTCCACTGCGTCAGCTGACGTGGAAATGAGGAAGTTCTCTCCGCCCAATTTTCACACTGGCCCCGCCCACCTCTTTCAGTCAGAGGTTCTCGGGTAGGGTTGGCTGGTAGACAAAAGTTCCAGGAAAGTCACGTAGTTGATAAAAAAAAATTCTAAACAGAACAATTGGTTTCTTTATTTTGGAAGCCGTAAAAAGCAGTGGATTTGTTGCGGCGGGGGGGGCTGGGCGTTAAATGCAATTCAAGGCGAGAATGGAACCTGGAAGATTCATTTTCTCTCTCTAGAGGAGTGATTGGGGGTTTTTTTCGTTTTAGTTTTTTTATCCTCTCCTCTGCAATGAACGTCCTGATTTTGTTATCTCCGCTTCATGGACGGGTGATTGGAACTGCAGGTAAAGGACAAGAAGCAGACAACCACTTTTTTACAACCAGAAGGTATTGGCCATCGACGGATGAAGCAATCCCAGCAGACCCAGGCAGCTTATCCAATGGCATCCCCATCAAAGCTTCAGGTATAAAAAATTAAATAAAAGAGGTTAATTTCAGACGTTGCCCACGGACACCAACGGCACAACAAATCTTGCACCCACGGCGTGTCTCCACGTCTTATCCGCCTGCTGATCCCAGGGTAATTAGACGCCTGACAGCGTCAATACGTCCAATGGAGGAATTAATGAGTGAAGGACAGGGAGCCCAAACAGATGAAAAAAAGTGCCAGTAGATAAAGAGATGGACAAAGTGACTTTGTAAGTGACAGCGGTGTGACAGAGCCGCATTCCGCGCGCGAAAGTTGCGGAGCCTCGAACGCGTCCAGATGGGCTCGGAATGCCAAGACGAGAGCAGAGAGAGAGATAAAGGAGAGCTAGAGAGAGAGAGGGAGAGAGATAGACTGCTAATACCCTCTGTGGAGCCTCCTCCCAGGGTTTTTGTGAATTCCTAATACTTGCATTGGCTTTTCCACCTTCTCTGTAGGAGGCTATTTATACCGGCTCGTTTGTATGGTTTGCGAAGGCATATGAAAATGTATGGACTGAGCTTCTCGGTGGAATAAATACCTGTTTAGTTTGTGGACCAAAGTTTTAAATAAATTTTTAAAAACAGTTAACCAGTCTATTTTGATAAACCCCAGGGTGAATCGAGTACCGAAAGGCGTCTTTTTTGATTGCATCTTCAAGATTTTGAATTTT
>JAOVYW010011623.1:0-12064 GCA_025775045.1 Hiodon tergisus | reverse complement strand
AGTCCATTACAAACAGGTTAGCGCCACCTGTTGTCCTGTTTTTGTGAGTCTGAGACAGTTAGTCCATCACAAACAGGTTAGCGCCACCTGTTGTCCTGTTTTTGCGAGTCTAAGACAGTCATTCATCACAAACAGAGGTTAGCCCGTTGTCCTGTTTTTGCAAGTCTGAGACAGTTAGTCCATTACAAACAGGTTAGCGCCACCTGTTGTCCTGTTTTTGCGAGTCTGAGACAGTCAGTCCATCACAAACAGAGGTTAGCACCACCTGTTGTCCTGTTTTTGCGAGTCTGAGACAGTCATTCATCACAAACAGGTTAGCGGTAGCTGCCAAAGCCATGCCATGGAAACGTGAACGACTGCTCTTTATGGGGTGCGATAGGCAAGGGAGTTAACTGTAAAAGGGGAGTCTTAGTCACAAAGCAGAGCGGATAAGCATGCAGCATCAACAGGAAGTCGGTGGACGGGAAGGACATGTTTGTTAGCCAATCATTTCATTTATTTCTGCTTACAGAACGGAGAGAGTTCGTCAGGATTGGCTCATTTTCTCTCCCTCGACGTGAAAAGTGTACACGTGTCGCATTCATGCCCAAACTTTGTTGATCCAGATGTGCACTCAGCGATGTGCTTGGACTGTACTTTTAAACCTACTGTGCACCTAATACTTCAACATCAGGTGTTGATTATGCCATCTGAGGACTTTGGACAGAACTTTTGAAGTTACAGGTCATTCTCCATTCTTTCCTCTAATCGCCTCGTCCCAAAGGGGAAAGCCATCATCAGTTAATTTTTCACAAGAAAATCTGTGCTTTGTTAGAACAGCCTCTTCTTGGCATAAGAAGTAAACAAGTGTAAGTATTAAAAAATGTATTCCAGCTAATGTGGCACCGTGCCCAAGGTTTTGTCATGAAGTTTGGCGCTAGGATGGTTAATTGTGCGGCAGGGAAAAGGAGAAAGTAATACGGCAAGGTGCCGCGAGAACAACAAAAACTCAAAACTCTGCCCAGAGGACAAAATTCGTCACCGCGAGTGGAATTCGACAGAGCTCTCATTTCCTCTGCTCCTCCCAGCCATGAAGAACCCGTACCAACGTGGCATCACACCAGATGCCCGTTCCGCGCCACGCTACCGCGGGCATTGCTAACCGCCGAATAGATGGACCTTGTTCCGCAGGTGGCCCAAAACTGCCAGGCCATCGGGTGGGTGTGCGTGCCCGGGCAAGACTGTGTGGTGAAGGTGATCGGAGGGCGCAGCAACACACAAAATGATTAAGTCAGTCTTGTTATGCTTTCTCTCTCAATCTCACACACACACACACACTGCTCTGGATTTAAGATGTCATTGAAAAACCTTGAGATATATGAGGTCCTCTATAGGAGGCAACTGTCAGCTCTGCAAACAATATTGAACACAATTGAAATATATCTGTAAATATCCCTGAAAATGCCAGGGGCATGACGAGACCTGCCTGTGGTGAAGTAATAATGTTTTTGGGCTCTGGGTAACATTAAATCTGCAATGTTTATTTACTAAGCAGACGCCCGACTCCGGGGAGACTCGCTTGGCTTGGCGGTTTAACATTTTACCCCATTATACCGTCGGATATTAGCCGATGCTAATCGGGTGAAGAACCACCTCAAGGGCACAACGGCCCTCCTGGTTTTCTAATCCAAAACCGCGTGGTATCCAGCCCAGGGATTTTTCCACCACGCATCCAACTGGTCTTTAACATAATGACCAAGAATCAGCTTTCAGAATGCACAACCTGCATGAAATTGTCTGGTAACGTGTCTATAGGTGTAAAAAAAAGAAGAAAGAAACAAATGACGCCTCCCCACATGAAATTCATTGAATACAATTTTTTTGGGGGGGTGGGGTTGAACATGTGGACATTTTTTTCAAACATGCCTCAAACATGCCTCAAACATGCCTCCCATTTATAATTCTTCTGTTGATGTCTTTAATATGAAAAGTCTCTCTTCATATTTAACGTAATAGTGGCAAGACAGCTGTGTCTTCATAATATAAAAAAAGGGTCCATTTGTGCGTAATGTTGTTGAACACTGTCAAGATGCTCGGGGAATACAGTACACCATGGTGGAAGGAGAGTGAATTTTTTCAGCATGAGTGGGCCCGGTCAGAAATAAAACAATCTGTGTATATTTCATTTCCGTCCTCAGAAAACGCATTACATTTCCGAGCCTTTATTTCAGTAAATTATACCTTCGTATTTTGTGGTTTGCCAACTAAAACCTAAGCGGGTGTGGAAAGTGAGGACATGGGAGTTGACTGAGACGAGAGACCCTAAATCTTAGCTGGTGTTCAGCTAGCAGTGCTGGATGAAAGGGTACAAACTGTAAGCCTATTTTCTCTGGTCGAAGCAACCACAATTATTCTCCCCACTCTGGCTTTTGAGGTTGCCCAGTTTTCACTGGCACAGGAAGTGCACGACAATGCACAATTATCCCATCACCTCCGCCGCAGAATCTCAACTTTGTTCCACATTCCAGCTGAGAATGATTCAAAGCTGAACGCGAGGCTGGATCTCCGTGGCAACCGAGGATGATGACCACAAAGCAGGGTATCGGGTCCCTCCAGACACCTGGTAATGAGGTGTTTGGTGATAATTTTCAAGCCTAAAGCCACCGGCAGAAAATAACAATTATTTTTAGTAGTTGAGTGCGCCCCTATTTTTAAAACCAGTTTAAGAAGTCAGAGCTTTGTGTTCTTCAGACGTTAGCTGAATGTCCTGTTTTGTTAACTAAAGGGTTTTGTTCAAATTCTCAAAACAATATTGTTTAATGCTCACATATCATTTTATTAGATAGTTTTAGTTAAAAAATTACACAAAAGTATTACAGAAATTAAGTTTTAAAAGGATCATCTTTTTTTACTGTAAACACGTTTGGCACGTTTCCCGTCAGAGGTTCGGATGTGAGTGCATGGAACACTGAGGAATCACCTAGCAACTCTGAAACTCTCTGCGCGTGCTAACTAGTACAGACGAACGTGCTCCGTGAGGGAGAATGTGAAGAAAAGACCGGAAGAAAAACAAAAAAAGATTTGTAGCCGGAGTTTGGAGCCTTTGACCTTCTGTGCGTAGTATACTGACAATTTGTAGATTTAATTGAACTAAACTATATTAAGTGTCGTGACCTGCGAGAGGTATACAGAGTTTTCGTAACTTACAGATTTTTCTATTTTCTTTAGCAGTGGGCTTCATTACTAGTCAAACTAGCTCTGATCACGTGGGGGGGGGGGGATTGGGGCTTTAAGAACCAAATCCGGAGAACGGATGTAAGCTGTAATGATTTCGGCCATACGATACTACAGTGCTGTCCTAAACGTGACTCACGGGGAAAGTGTCCAGCCCTCGATGCCAAAAGATTAAGCCAAAATGATGCCTTAATTATGGCTTTTAACGACCACAAATTCACACAAGTATGGTTGCGTGGACACTGGGTACGTACAGGGTATTCGCCCGCAGAGAACCGCTCTGGTTGTACTGTGCGGGGCAGGATCAGCCGTGGAACTGATGGCTTTCCCAAATGACGACACAAAAATGCAAACTGAAAGAAACATGGAGGGCTTGCATTTCCTACCAAAGCCAACCGCGGCACGAGCCACGGGGGAAGGGAGAGAAGATCTGAGTGTCATACACCAGGGCTGTGATCAAATCCAACATCTCTCCGCGCCAACACCGCCCCGAAGACAAGGATTGGAAGAGCCTTCAAACCCCGTGCGGAGCGTTTCCTCTCTTAGTTGTCTCGATTGATTGTGGCAGTGACCATCTAAAGGCTGTTTGAGTCACCTTTATATATTCTATTACTGCCCCCCCCCCCCCATTGTGTATGTTATATACCACCAATTTCTAAGCCTCTCTGCAAAAAATTTTTTTGTATCTGCCTGTAAAAGGTGTCCTTTAAGACAAATCCTGTCTAATCCTGAATAAAATTGCCATAATCTTAAATTAGACCAACTTGTAAAACATGTCAGAAGACGGCAAAGTAGGGGGAGAAAAATATGTTTTGACTGTGCCCTAGCTTTAAAACATTTATATATCTGTAAAAAATGTTCTGCAACAAATAAGGTCTGACTGATTTACATATAGTTTATAAACATAGTATGGATATTTATTTATTTATTGCATAGCGTATTTATAAGGATAGGAAAAATGGTAGAAAATATCCCCCCCAAAAAAAGCAATGTATTTCCTAGAACTACATTTCAGAGGCATTTGAAAATTATTATGTTAAGCTATGCAGGATTTGAAATTCACAGGAGTTGATTCTACCATGGGTCATCGCCAACCGTCCCTACCCTGTCTAAATGTTATTTTTTCGGGAAGAGGAGGGTTCCTGTAAAAAAATAAAAATAAAATCCCAACCAGAAGTGTGGCTGGCCAGTGTTCCGATTAGCTGGATAAAAGTTATTTGGTTTCGGCCTTCCACATTGTGTCAAGCTGATAACATAATCCTCCCATTTCCGCTGACCTACGAATTTTTTATTTTTTTTAATAAGAATTTCCTCTTAATGCGAAGTTAAGCTAAACAGGACAAAGAAACCTTGTTATCGCAGTCTGTAATGTATTTCCGTGTTAACGTCAGTCACTTCTGTCAGCCATCCTGTCTGTGCTTACAGAATAAAATAACATACATAAAAATCTGTGTTTCGCCTTAGTGTCTTAAAAATCTGTGTTTCGCCTTAGTGTCTTAAAAATCTGTGTTTCCCCTCAGTATCTTAAAAATAATTTTTTTCCCTGTAGTGTCTTAAAAATCAGTGTCTTACGTCAAAGGGTTGACATGAATTAACGGAAGAATGGAAAAACTTTGGCTTTGAATGGCTTTCCTCATAGAGGCCCGTGTGAACATTTTACACCCCAGGAGGGATGTATTCATGTATATGTGGTTAATGTATTCTTTCTTCAGCTTTAATTGGTGCCTGATAAATTACACTATTTCAATTCAGTTGCCATGAGCAAACCGTTCTCTGGTTTCTCTGGAGCAACTGTCACCGATTTGCCCTTTATGAAAACTTGTGGTTTTAATTTCCTTGAAGAAAGATATTGGATGGATAATTAAAGGAATAATAAATGGAAGTAATGGCGTTTTCACTTATAGGCAGGGAAACTACTGGATGCCCATTTAAGTGTGGACCAAAGAAGACAGCAATGTGACCAAACTGATCAAACTGAAAGCCTCCGTCTCTAATAATAGTAAACGTTGAATTTCCTTTCAGCACGGGTGAAGTCATGAAAGCAGAATTAAATTAGTTAAACCAATGTAGTCAATTACACTAACGCATGTGAAACACAGATAATTTAGTTCGGAAAAATAGCTGAAATCTTTTTTCTTTTTTTCTCAGTTTTCTAAGCACTGCTGAATAACTTCTTTTTATTTTTTTTTCCGAAGCAAAAGCAACGATAGACGAAGTTAAAACGCTAAAAAACATTGGTTCATGTTTCACTTTTCAGCGCTGAGTTCGGATTCTCGGAGAGAAAACACCATCTGTGAAAAGGCATGGCAGACTATGATACTGGAACTGCAAATGATATATTATATCTCTCTATTATTTCCAATGGGTTTCCTTTAAAGCTGCTATAGAATTATCATTTATCTTCAGGGGTAGAACGGAATTAAGAAAGTGTGCAGATGGACTAAAAAACGGGATTACAAATGATGACTATATAGAACAGTGTTCTCGGTTCTGGTCCTGGGTCCTGGTACTGGGTCTTGGGTCTGTGGTTAGCCCCCTCCTCCCCTATGTTGTTTTTTGTCCTAACATAATTCTTAATTACTTAATTGGGTTAGAATTGTTAAGAGAAGACTGGTCTCACAATTGTCGGTTATGGGTTTTTTGGTTTCAAATGTTAGTGTGTGTATGTAAAAACAAACGAGAATGGTTTTTATTTAATTATTTAAAATGTATTTGTATTTTTTTTGCAAATTTGAGTCTTGAGAAATAAAAAAATGCATACTGAAGAATAATTGGCGGTTCATTTTACAAGCCTGATAAGACTTCATTGGTCAAATGACTAATTCATCTTGTATTACTAATGTCATCACTTTGAGGGCAACAAAATACATTTTTAAGACTTGTAAGACCTCGTTTCACTGCCAGACACACATATTTTATTCCGAACGTTTATAGCCGGTAACCGTCAAAGGATACCAAATCCAGACCGCATATTCAATAACAGCTCCATCAATGCTGAGTGTTAAGAGGTACGAAGCTGGTACAAAGAGCCTGAACAGGAGTGAGGACCCGCTGATTTCTCACTCTTTTAAAGGTCAGACTGAATGCCTTTGTTTAATTAATAATTTCAGTGAGCTCTCTCTTCACGAGGGGGGATTCTGGGAATGAGCGGGAACTACCAGTGACCGTGTCATTATCACACAGGTTATCGCGGTGGGATTTTGAGAAGAGCAGAAGAAAATCCATTAAGAATGGGGCTTCTTTTTAATTAAACAAGCGTCTCGCGTGTGCCCCCCCCCCGCCGCAGGCGAGGAAGCTCAGTGGCTCGGCGACCATTTGTGTGCATGAAGATTGCGTTTATCATTTACACTCTCCCAAATCCACACTTTGTAGCGGGGCAATTAGAAAATTGAGCTTGGGAACAAAAAAATGCTAAATACATTTCTGGTGATGAGCGTGTCTCCTTGAATTGATTAGTTTGGAATCTCGTGGCATTCTCTCTCCGAGCGTGGCTCAACTGGAAACCTGGAAGCCGCAAATCAGATTTCCCCCCCTTGTGCGCTGCGGTCATCTGTCGCCTGCAATGAAATGTAAATCTCTTTCCCCTGACACCAATGCAGACACTCTTCGCTCTCAGCAAGCGATTAGAGCTGCCTTGCCGACGCCCCTTTCAGAGTGGGGGGGGGCGACGAACAGAGGCTTCTTCGCACCACATTTAACACATATTTATGGACAATACACCACGACTTGCTCTCATTTTTTCTGATAGATTCCGTCCGACAACGCTTTTAGTGCCAGCCAAACTTCACTAATAAGTCTTGGCGTTCTCTGGGACTGTTCAAATGAAAACAAATCTGTTTTCCAACGAGGGAGGCCCAGCGAGACAGACTTTTCTGGTGTGCATGTGCGGTGTGCTTGGGACGGGATGTTTTATATCCAAAGCTACTCGCCGTTAAAAAAAAAAAACCTCTGTTGTATTACCTTCCGGAACGTTGTGGGGGTCAAATCCTGGTCACAAGAGTTTTGATCACTTTGAAACCCATAACAATGCTACAGAAAAAATGAA
Organism: Hiodon tergisus; assembly: GCA_025775045.1. NCBI lineage: Eukaryota > Metazoa > Chordata > Actinopteri > Hiodontiformes > Hiodontidae > Hiodon > Hiodon tergisus. The sequence continues at coordinate 4,806 of JAOVYW010011623.1, read as the reverse complement.
TGATGATGGCAGACACGCAATACTTGCTAGGAACTAAAAATGAGAGAAAACGGCTATCCAAAACGTAGAAAGAGCAACAGAAAAAACGTGAACATTTGGCGGTAACTTTCCCGCCCACCTGGCTCTGATGAGCTTCTCTTTTCCCAGCATGCTTCTCTTTTCCCAGCATGCTTGTGCTCCAGCTCATCCTTCCCTAAAATCCAGAACTGACGAGACCAGAGCCGTAAAGACCTTTATATGACTGGAAGTGAGTGGAGGCTTCTTCTGAGCCTCACTGATAGTCTGCTTTGTGGGGGGGGGAAACCCATCTGTTCTGTGCAAAAACCCATATGAGAATCATATAATTATGTACGCTTCCTAATCTGAATCCACAGACAATCTGGCACACATCAAGCCACGGTTTTCTGAATACCCTTTTTTTTTAAATTTTTCTATTTGAAACAATATTTGCTGCAAGACATTTTGTGTTGGTAACCATGATTGTTTTAAAAACAACAGGTGAGTAAACAGGGTGACGGTGCATGTCGAACCTGAGCGACCGCCTTGCCCTGTTGCCGTGCAGTGTCTCGTTGCGGAGTGTGTGGAGTTAGGGGGCAGAAGGTTCCACGCAGGATCCAGCCAGGAAAACAATTGAGGCGACAATGAAAACCGCAGAGTGCCCACAGCGCCTCGAACAAACAACGGTATGTGTGCCGGTGAGGCTGACAGAGAAAATCTCGGCAATCTCGTATTGGCAGTCCCCTGGTCACCAGTCCCTGGTGTTCAAATTGATCTTTTTATTTTTCCCCCTATAGACTTTGTGCTTTCAGCACACAGGAATATTTTTCTGCTGTATAGATTTTCTTTCTTACACTGCAGAGAAACTTTACCTGCAACATTATTCGGGCCCCTTGGTGGGGCCTTTTGAGCGCTCCTGTGGGTCAGGGAACCCACAGTGGCGTGTGTTTCCTCAGGTGAGCCATTGGCCTTTGAGTGAAGGAGGTGAAGTGGCACTCTGATGGAGGCTCAGGCGGTGCGCACAAAGGCATTTTCAGCGCAGCGCAAAGGCAGCTCGGGGTGAGCAAGGCAGAATCTGAAGGTCTGAGTTCTGGCTGCGCAATGTGAGTTGCCTGGCTGAGAAATGTGGCCCAGTGTAGCATCCGTTTCAGCACATATGTTGAGTCCTGCCCAGGGATGAATGGCACGGACAGGTTCACACAGGGCCCCCTCCATCAGGTTCGGTGGGCCTGGACACAAACAGTTACGTCATCGTGGCATTGGTCGCTTGCTTGCATTATGGAAAAAAATACAAATAAATTAATGCTGCATATTTATATGATGGATTTATTTTAGCTGTGGCTAAAAAATTAAGTACAGCGGGGCATCAGATCAGATGATCGGACTGATGGATGGGCTAGATTCGCTCAGGGAAGGAAGGGCGGGAGGTGGACATCAGTGTCCCTGGAGCTACTCGATGCCCTGGGCCTCCTGCTGTAGATCAGGCCAGGATCAATCTTATCACACGCACACACCAGTAATGGGGCCATTCGGGGCTCCCGCCTCCCGCCTCCCGCCACTCCCCTGATGAGTGAGCGATTGCTTGCAGGGGAAAGAAGCACTAACGAATCTACTGGTCCCTGTCGGTGACCAAAATGGCGTGCTCCCGAGCTGCTCCTGTGGGAAATCGGGGTGGGTGGGTGTTTGCGTGCGTGTGGTGCGAGGGGGATGGGGGTCGGCGGCATGATCATCATAGACATAGCAGGCACCCCCAGAGGGGGAGAAAATGCTATTAATCGTGTATGCCTGTTGATGGACAAGAGAGGTGACCCCCATCCTGTTTAACAGAGCAGAAAAATAATGGAAAATGCCTTTGTTTAGGTACAGAACAGAAGAAGGACAGAAGACTCGGAGGCCCAAATTAGAGATTTACTAAGCTGTTGCCCCTTTATTTAGAGGTTCCCAGAAAAAAAAAGGAAAAATTTTCCCTCTAAGGGCTTGTGGCGATTTGGAGGAAGGTTGAGGCCAGGCAAGATTGGGGATACTGTCGTCGGGCAGGGTGGGCAAAAAAAAAGGTCCCCAAAGTTTTGCCCGGGCTGTAGGTACAACAAAGAGCATATGAAAGCATTAGCACAAGGTGTGAGGCTTGCCTGGTTGAAAGCTTCTAGGCTGTTAGCGGCTGTTCAGGCTTTATATCCCCTGATTGGCAGCAGCTGTCTGATGCACTTAGTGGATGCAGCTGGAGGCAGGGAATCAGGAGGGGGTACTGGTCGTGGTGCTGCCATGAGCTACCGTGTTCCTCCTCGCACCGCTATCCTGGGTGCTGAGGTTGGTCGGCTGCCCTCTGTTCAGAGATTTTCCGGAAGCCTCTTGCTGTGCCACATTGGGGTTTTCATTCTACATCAGAACTTAAGGACTTAATTTAATTCATTATTGTCTTTGACTAATTTAGCCTTTTCTCCCATTTCCGAGGATGTTTGCTGTTTAAGGGAAGCCGGAAAACCTGCACACACTGAGGCCCCCCAAGACCAGGAGCTGAGAACTGTGGTCTGTTCTTCCATTTGCTAGCTGAGCAGACATTAAACCCCAGCGAAAAAATTTAATTATTTATTCAGTTTTTCTGCGCGCGTTTTGTATTTTTTCCCCACCTTTTTCCCACACACCAGAGGCCACTACTGCACCAACCACCTACAATTTGAACCTGCAACCCTGTCTTAAGCCTGGAGCCCCTTTACACAGTCTGGGTATTGAGTGGTTGTGGATGATGGTTATAAACACTACAGCCTTCTAGGCGATTTCATTTTTAAAAAACAGTGCGACAGCACACAATATAAAAGTATACATGGCCTGCTGGAAAAAATATAATCTACATTTGTTTAAACTTTATCTGCAACTCACAGACAGAAACCCTTAAATCCAGACTCCCCCCCTAAAGCATCTTTCTGTTTATCTAATGTACGCCTGTGCATTGCCAGAAGTGTGCTTTGGCAGGTGTGCCTGCTTCGAAAATTACCGGCCTATACTGTGACTATACTTTGATTGACGTGTATTTGTTAACCTTCATGTTTCACTTGTTAACTAGGAGGTGTCTAAAGCTGATCCAAATTTTTAAATATTATATATTTTAAACATCATGTTGCCTATGACTAATCCCAAACTACCGGTAGGTTATTTACACATGTAGAAAAATTACAGAATTCCAAAATATATTTTTAAAACAGCTTCCAGTCCTGCTCTGAGGTACCGATTTAAACTGTCAATACTTGAGGCAACGGTGAAGCAAGATCATGCTGCTACTTCTTTAGCACACAGCACAGGCAGGTGATTATACGATCCACAGTAAGGTTCCAAATATATATATATGTTTCTTTCTGTCTCTGATATTTTTTCACTCATAGTTTTCTCTCATTTTTATCCAATAATAAGATATTGTAGCAGTTTCCTGATTACCTGAAGTCACTAACAAGTTCTTAAGCCCTGCTTTTTAAGCCTGCAGTTCAGCTTCAACAGGTCTTGGAAGTAGATATAGATTTCTGCGGTAGCTGGCTAGACTTAATCCTCTTTTTAAGAATAAAGTTAGTATACCAGTCTTAAAACTGAAATGTTATAAGGTCAGACATGGTCTCTATCCTATTTACGATATGATATTGGAGCCTTATTATCTGCATGCCAGAGAAGACATTTTAAATAGTTTTAACTGTTTAGTTTTCGATGCGACAAGATATTCCAGTTCATTTAAATGTTTCCAAACTAGGTAAGAGTTCCAGTTTTCACAATTTGAAATTTAAAGGATCTCCGTTTATTGATAAAGCGCTATTCAACTTCCAAATTCCAGAATCAACTTCCAGAATTGAAATCTTTGAGGAAGAATTCCAAGAATCAATATTTACAGGTAATATTTTTGAAGGTAATCTCTACCGATTTCTTTTTGGCTTGAATAATCTATATCTAATAATCACTCAGAAAATACATCAAACTGCGTCCTGACAGCTAGGCTTCGTATCGAAGCATAAAAGGTATGATCAGCTAAAATCCAATGTATCTGACAAGGGGACACCTGTACACAGGCTGCAGGATTGCATGCTATTGTTAAGGTGGGGCCTGGGCTGTCTGTCCGGCTAAGTTAAGGAGAATCACACAGCACTGAATCAAACACATGGGCACACAGCCACACCAGTCCAAAGATGGCAGATAAACCGGTCCTCGGGGTCAATGCCGTAGGCAGCAACACAAACCCGCCCAACCCTAACACACTCGGTTGCGTAAACACAAGTGTTTGTCCCCTAATGGTTAAAAAAAATGGCACTCACTCATGGGCAGTCCAGATGCAAGACCACTTCATAGGAGGACCTTCTCTGAACCGAATGAGAGAAACTGTTTATATTTTTTTTTTTTATGTATGTTGATGGGTTTTGATCAGCTAAATGGGGTGATGGGTCTCCTGCTTGGAGCATTGGACTCTCAGGAGCATGATAAAATTGTGTTCCAGTTGCCTGTTTTCAGCAGGACTCCGGTGTGAAACTTAACGTCTGACCTGGGAGGAAGTCCAGCTTTTCGACTGTTGCAACAGGCTCCAGATGCCAGCTTGTGATTGTGGAGGTAGGGATTGGTGTAATCCTCAGGTCACCTTCATGGTTTGTATTTTAACACTTAGTCTTATCAATCTTCTGCTCTAATGGGCCTAGTCTTCGCTGAGTCAGCAACAGTTCCGCTTCCTCTTGTTTTCAGTGTGGAACCTTGATTTTAAAAAAAAATGTTTTATGGATGTTATAACAAGGCAGACACACGATCCTCACACAAGTGTTTATTGACACTGAATTGGACCTTTTG
>JAOVYW010011612.1:5500-38733 GCA_025775045.1 Hiodon tergisus | reverse complement strand
CTCCTGGACATACCTATCACACCAATCCACACATTTGGCCCAGCTATAGATAACTTGCCTCACAGGTTCAATGGAGGCTATGGAGCCCTTGAAAGCCTTTTCTGATTTGGCACCTAAAGAGGCAATGTTGACCTTTTGCTAGACCACAGTGGCAGCCCCAGGAACAACCCCTGGGCCAAGAGATCCATACTCTTGCGCAAAGGTGCAATTTACCTGGGTCAGCCCTCTGACATAAACAGCAGTTTCTACTCAAAGTACATCCTGGTACCCAAGTGGAATGGCGGCTTGACCGTTTCTAAGCCCCCTCTTGGAGTTCTAACAAGTAAAAATGTCTTACTAGTATGGTGTACCAGATTTTTATGGTGAGTAACGCTTCCACCTTTAGTTGAGACACACCTAAAGAAAATAATTGCGGCTGTGTACCAGAAATAAAGATCAATAGTAACAGTTACTGGTACGCAAGCCACAGGTCTAAGCTACCTAAATTTGCTATTCTGGATGGAAACAATCAACTATCCAATCTTCAGCCAATGAGGATGTCTAATACAATTCTTTCAAAAATAAATTTTCAATGTATAGAACTGTCACTCTTCCGTTACTCTGTTACGTTTTTCAATCAACTAATTAATCAATTAACATTCCACTAACTCATGTGCACTGTTTCGTTCATTCTTTGTTTTCATTTGCCCTGCACCTTCCAACTTGGTTTCTGTTTTCCTTATAACCCTGTCACTAAGGTTTTGTTGAGGGGTTTCATTGATCTTGTTTTCATGTACCTGGTTCAATGTGTGATGAAAGATCATGTTTAGTTTGGACTATGACTAAAGCTCCTTGCTGTGCCTCGAAAGCCGTGTCTGGCCAGGACTCGGTCTGCATGGGAGCTGTGCTTGGGTTCAACCCTGCACCTCGCGACAAGAACGAAGTTACTTACTACTTAGTACTACAAATAAATTCAAGAGGTTGATTTGCATGGGTTTGGATTACATACAGTAATGTAATGGAATTCAAAGGGAATGGCGTAGTTGCAGCTGCAGGGTTTTTAATATAGGGACTGTGGAAAAAAGTGCAATCGAAACAGTATGTTGGTATTCAGGGTTGCAATGTTATGAGTGGAAAAACTCATCAGTTTTAGATGTTTAGTGTTTAGTTCGTAGATTGTTTAGATTTTTTGCGGTAGAAATAAATCTTCCCCCACATAATCTAAAATTCAGTCCAGTTGTTAATGTATTGGAATTATTACCAAAAAAAAAAGGCTTTGGCTGTGCTGCTCAGTCCACTGTACTTTGAAGTAACATTGCTCAGTGTGCAGAAAAAAAAAACTGTTTGTTCCTCCAGCGTTTTATTATTCCCTTACAATCGGTTGGAAAGGTAGCTCTTTTGAAAATGTATGGGTTATTCTGAAACTGGGAAAAGACGTCCAAATTTGATGTATCACAGAATACAGCCAAACAGAGCAAATGAGATACGTTCTAGTGTTTTTGAATGATGAGTTTCAAGACATAGGTAGACATAGGTAACTCCACAGTTAAAATCTTTCGTTACATAGGGTCCTGTGATCTACAACTACCTTTGATTCCTTCACTTATACTTTCTTTGTCTTTGTTTACCTCTACAGTATTAAAATGCACTGCGATCCATTCATTCATGACAATAGGATATAACCATGGGGAAGATTTATGCTCAAGTGGGTGAATAATGTGTAGTCACTGTTGTTGTAATGTTGCTGATAAGTCACTCATAATTACGTCCACTCAAGTGACTCACATTGTTATGCTCTGCTCTCTCCCACGATCTGAGAACAAGTTGAACGCAAACACTTGCTACATTTGGGGAGTAGACATTTTTTGGTGGTTTCATAGTGACGTTTATCGATTGCAGAATCACTGAAGTCACAAGCAGGCTTTTCCAGTTTGAACTGAAAACAAGAACATATCCTGAAGGGATATTGACCAGTAAATTTGCAACAAAATCGAATTCACAGAGCAGTGGCCCAAATTAAGTGCAGTGACTCCTAATAACTGACATCTCAAACCGAGGGTCAGAACCTAAATGAAATTGAGTTTGGAGTTTCACCTTAATTACATTATTTGCAAAAGAAGGTTGCTCTTCTTTGCTGAAGCATATTAATAAAATACAGTCATACAGTGAGCAATGAATGCTTTGAGTGCATTTTTTTGTTCTCTTATTTCTATTAGTGCAACAAAAAAAAACCCCAGTTTTTAGTTTGTTTTAATGAAATATTCTACAAGTTTTTACCTGTTTGTACATCTCAAACTCAAATGGGTAGTGTTGCCATACAGTATTGATCGGATATAAATGAACCTTATTGAATATCCTTCTCTGAAACCTCAAAATGACCTTTTAGGAATATGGGCAACAGCACCCTCACATGAAGTGTAAGCTTCTGTTGCTCCAGTTTTAAAATAAATAAGCCAATGTTTCTTAATTACTGTGCTTGAAAGGTTTCCCAACTGATCTGTAATCCAAACTTCTTAATCCGAATGCCACTTGTGTGTTAGAATGTGATGTAGGTTATGTTAATGAATGCAAAACGATGCGTTGTGGCTGTTTGCTATGTTACGGTGGCTCCTTCGTGTGAGTTTCTTGTCCAGGGCTTCTGCCTGGGACACTGATTTACTTTTTGGTGAAACAAGCAACTCATGTAGCTAGTCAGTGTACTGTTTAAATTAATATATATTTTAAAATCTGTTTTCTTGCATATATCTACGTAAGTCATATATCTACAGTACTGTGCAAGTCTTAGGCACGTAAAAAAAATTCTGTAATGCTATAATCAAATGAAAAGTTTCTTTTTTTAAGATAAATATAATCAATATTTGTTATGACCACCTTTTGCCTTTTAAACTGCATTCAGTTATCTTAGGTAAACTGTAATGCAGTTTTATGTGGATTGTTCAAATGTCTTGGGGAACTTTCTGCAGTTCTTCTACAGATTTTGGCTGCCTCATTTGCTTCTGTCTGTCCAGGTAATCGTAGACAGCCTTGATGATGTTGAGTACTGGCCACACCATCTGTTTCAGAACTTCTTGCTCTTATTTTGAAAACTTGAAAAAAAGATTTTCTTTAAAAAATAAACATCAAGGACTAGATATATGTAAAAAAGCTTGCCTAAGACTTTTGCACAGTACTGTATATCTAAGGAGGCTTCAGGCTTCTGAACACACCGTAGAAGCCAGAAATGAAAAGGATGAGCACAGACAAATAAATGACTTTTTCCACAAAGCATTTTATGAGGTGGTAACGTTGGGGATATTTTTTTTCAAGAAGGCAAATGCTTTGCCTTTCCCTGTGCAGATGTCTCCTGTCATGGTTGAAGAAAACAGAACACAGCACCCTTTTCAGAGAGGAAACTCCTGGCTGAGTGGGGTTTGACCGAGGATAAACAAGTGCGATGTCCCATTAAGCTCACAGAGAGCACTCTCACTATTATTGGAGAGGGATGTGAAAAGAGAGTTGAGGCTTGAGGCACTGGTGTCGAGGTGGGATTGGATGGGATGACTGAACACTTGTTCACACACCTGTTTCCTCCATCCCGGTGGCTCTAAATTTCTGTCAGTCTGGCTGGATCCCACCATCCTCCAAGGACAGGGTCTTTACCACAAAATTTAAAAAAATACTGCACGGACTGCAGATATAAAATACAGGTGACAAGATTGTAACAGAAGGGTTACTGGTTCCCAGTCCAATCAGAGTTGCTAAGCAACTAAATTGTGAAACATCACATATATTTGTTTGATCAATATCAATAAAATAACCAAGATTTTATGTTTCATCACTGAAGCACTTTCTGATCAAGAGGATCAGCATGTATGTAAAAAATTATGTTTGGGATTCATGTGTCTTACTGAAGTGTTAGGTAAATCACAACTGGGCACAATTCAGTAATGTAGGGGCTTGCTGTCATGGGGAACGAAGACTAATATTTTTACTGAGAGGACCTGGCGCGTCCTCTGTATTTCATTGGATCTGAGGTGTTGAGGAGGTGTTGTGACAACCCATAATAAGAAGAGTTAAGTGAAGTGGTGGTTTGTTGTCGCCAGTAAGTTATGTGCCTTGGCGTCTGTCTCAGTACGGCTCGATGGCTTTAAAAGTCTCTAAATTCAGTGTGTGTACAGAGCGCATTTCATCATCAGATTTGGAGGATTGAAAATAACAGTTAATCATCCAGTCCAATAAATTATTGAGGATTTAAAGAAAAATGAAAATCGCTTACAGAAGTTTTTTTTTTTTTTTTTTTTGCAGTAGTGGCCAAGTTAAATTCATATCCATGTTTTTCAATCAGATTTCTGGAAATTTCAGTGCAGAAAAAGGGTGAAAGCAGAAGGATTTAGGCCAAAAAGAGAAGTACCATTTAAGGTTTTTTTTTAATTACAATTGTAAGGTTACACTTTCACATTGAAGGTATTGAAAATGAATCCATTCTTTGCTACTTTCTATTACATTTTCTGAACTGAAAGACCATGGCAAATTAAATGATTAGGTGACTCTTTCTGCATCAAAACATAATAGCGTTTATAAAATGAATTTCAAGCTAATCAAACTTCAGGAATGTCTACCAGGAACTTTCTCTGCACCACTGAGTGGACCCTGAGGCTTCAGACTCATGCATTGGCATTTTAATTAAACCAGATAAATAAACCCACTAACGTATTAATAAGTCAAGAGGTATTTGAGTGCAGGAAAAGCATTCATCATCAATGGTCAACAAGTATACAAAATCTCCACGCTTACAGTCAGAAAACCCAGAGGAAGGCTTCATATTTCAAGGCACCTGCTGCCTCGTCAAAATAATTAAGCAATAATACGAGCCTGCACATTCAACCGTGTCAGCAAAGCTCCATAAACCAAACTGTAAAATAAAAGTTAACATTATTCAAGTCCCTAGCCAAACTTTTGATCCCTGACCACAGAGCCCATCTCCCCTTAGTGCTCCCACTGTCCAGCCCAACCTTGTCCTCTGAACGCCCTTCAGACATGCAGGCTTCACCTGAAATTCGAACGGGAACCGATTTACCCCACCTCCTGATTTACAACATTCTATTCATAGGGTGCCCAGAGGACTGATTTAGTGGCATATACAATATTGCAGTGAGTGAAAAAAAAATCAGATTAGGTCTCGGGTGACGGGGCTAAAACTAATTTTAGTTGGCTAAAATTAATGTTGAAAAACACTGAGGCCGAGGGGACGTCGGTCTTCTGTTGGGCACACTTACATGGGAGATTAACTGAAGCACGTTCCTCAGTGTTATCACTGGAAGCCTGCCAGATTCCATGTTGAAGAAGTGGGTGCAGTTTTGACAGGTGTGTGTGCTGAGAGTTACAGCCATGGGCTCCCAGAGGTCTTAAATCCTGAGACATTCATGGTGGAGATTGTCCCAGCACTACAAAACCCTGCATCACTACCTTTTTCGACCCTTCAGGAGTGAGGTTCATTGCTGTTAGGGAAAGCTACAATCCCCACGTCCTATAATCTTTGCCAAAGGGATATTTCTCTATGAGTATTGCATTTGTCTAATGTCATTTTTAGGTGCACCTCATTGTTCAAATGTGTAGTTGCCACAAAAATTTGGGTAGAAAGGATTGACTTTATTTGCCATGAACTGGGGAAGGAAACTCTAGGTTTAAAATTACTTGGGATTTGTTTTTCGCTCTCGGACTTCTGTATTTTTCTTTAGTATTAAAGGGAATCCTTTCAAAATGTATTTTTGGTTAAATTTAGTTAGTAGCAGTGAGTGTGTTTCAGTTTGGTTAAATCTGGTTTTTAATTTTTTTTTTTTTTTTGAGTGTCAGGCAGTCAGCGTAATGGGTTTGATTTTTGTTTGTCAGTTTTTTGGAAGCCATGAACAGAGTTCAGAAGACCCCAGAGGGTGGAAGTCGTCTTCGCAGGCTTGGTAATGCAGGGCATCAGACAGCAAGGTGGGAAGGGTTGTGGGGAAGCAGTGTCTGGCCCCCTTATTTAAATGCAGGCAGCCCACCCTGTATCTGCAGGCTATACAGGAGAGGTATATCCCTCTCACCAACACTACGAGCCGAGAGGATCCCTACCGATTTTCACCCACCCAAGCCTGGGTCCCATTGACAATTGACAAATAACACCAGCTGCTTGGGCTCAGGGGAGCATCTTTTATGAATGAGCCACTGGATAGAAATGATCTCCTTGCCTTATTTCCTTTGACTACTGTGCTCTTTTTTATAATAAAATCTATAGGATTTTTCTGTGGGCAGCATGGTAGCTCAGCAATCATGAATGGGTGAATAAAAAAAGTAATGATCAGTCCTGCGTATTGGCTTACTAGATCCTCGATCCTCGATCCTGATAGGCTACGGAAAAGTCTAACCGGGATCCTTGGGACAGGTGTCACTGCCCGATCTGCACCCCCTGAAAAAACTGCTCCCCTCGCGCGAATGCAGATCTCCTGTCAAGAAGTGGTCCACCCTGGGGCCAGGTTCTGGCCGATTCAGATCAATTTGAGATGAGTCCCATACACTCCCATGCAAACCCTGTGCATTCCACAACCATAGTTGGAGGCTTCCATGTTGATTGCTCTCCTTGTCACTATACCTAGTTGCACATTTAAATGTAAGTGTCAACCAAGAGAGTGCTTGTAGGCAGCTCACAGTGATCTTGCAGTTGTGGTTCAACATGTGGTGTGGAACCCTGTCATTGAACTACACTCATAGGGGACGCATGTGTAGAAGGTCCAAGGGAAGGTATCATAAATCTGGTGCAATCAGGCGCAGTTACAGCCAACTGGGCCACAGTTACCACGACACCGGCTGCTTTGTGACCAGGAATGCAAAAGCCTTTGTTGATACCTCGATCTCCTTGGAGCATAACAAAAATATAGCCCAGTTTTAAAAGGTGCATCCAGGAAGGCTGCCTAGTTGGTGTCTGACAGCGTTGGCTAAGACAACCACAATTGATGGTTGATTGTGGGCAGCCAGGTTCCTGCCCATTGCCTTCCTGATGAGCTGTGCCAGCTTGAGCAGTATCCTAGCCACAAGACGGAGCTTTCCCAGCGGATCGGGGCCAAGCCCACCCACAGCTGAGGCCAATAACCTGACCTGGTAGGCCACCAGGACGGTATTATAATAATCCAGGCAGTCCAGGAAAGTGCAGATGGAGTAGGCCATCTTCAGAAAGGTGTCCATCATTCTATACTGCTGATTCTGGCATGCTAACACAACACCACACAACATATACAAATAAAGATGATCTTAAGGGAGCCAGCCGCTGTACAATATCATATGACATCCTTGGGAGGTGCTTTTGAAAAGGGAAGCAAAATATCATCCTACACTAGTTCCGGCTCATTGCCTCTCTAAGAGGGCACATTGCTAAGAACAGCACTTTCCTTACCCGGTTATAGTTTGTTTGAATTGTTATATTGTGTGTTCACCTCAGCGATCCTGTGAGAAGCCCAGGGGGAAGAATTTTTTAAAAACCAGTCGCCGCAAACGGCAAAATATAAAGTGGGGAGGCCGCATTTTAAATCAACCTTGCGTGCGCATTCTCTGTCGCATGCAAAAATGTCCTCTCAAATTTGATACATAAGGTGCAGCTTACTACTCCAGCAGTCAAATCGTTCAAGCAATCAAGTGACACTTCCTTGGGTTTTATGGAGTGGACCAAACCCCCACCTTCCACAGTGCCATTCCAGACTCCTCCACCAGAGATGAATAAATCTAGCTCTCAGTTTTGTCAGGAGTCATCTGGATTAGATTACAAAGATGACTTAAGTTTCAGAAATTAAATTAACATGAAACAAAAAAAAAAATCAGGGGCTTCATGTTTTTTTCACTGTTGCAATTTACCTTTTTTCATGTGTGGGTCCTGACTATTCACAAATCTGACTTGATAGACTGGCGAAGATATAGTTTAATAGACCTGCATTATGCATTCCCTACAAAGAGCCAACTAAAAAGCTACTTCATTCAGTAAGAAAATACTTTTTTACTCTAAATACCTGCACCCTTTTGTTTTTCCAAAAGGTCGCAACATATTGCAAAATTGTTTCCATTTTAGATATTCCAAAGAATATTCCAGCTACCGATACATATGGCAGTAAAATCAATATATAAAACTGAAAAGGGATATGTTTTTAAAAACTTACAATCATCTCAATGGGAGATTGGAGCTTTTAGTTCAGATGAAGAAAACACACCCAAAATCAGATGGTAATTAGAGTCACAACATTGGAGCATTTAATCAGCATCCCAGATCCTCTTCCAAGTAAATGTTTGGCCAGTTGCACCCATTGCAATACTATACATTATTTAATATTATAGGCAAAGAGCCTCTAAAGTGACTATTTCTATACTTGACCTGCGTAGGCAGGTGTATACGTAGCGGTTAAAACCAGGTTGGATCGGGAAAAACACACCTTGATATTGAAGAGGGGATATCCCTCTTTAGATGCATGCAGATATACGAGTGACCCTATGCAAATTAAACCTTTTAAATCTGCCACAGGATGTGATAGATTTATTGCAAAAGTGATTAAGAAGCTGGTTCAAATGGTCGTGCTGGCACGCAAGTGGCCCAATTTCATTAAAACATTTAAAATTGGCAAGAGCTTGATAAGAAGCTGGCGAATAAGAAGCCCACTTCAGCCTTCTGTCTCACGACTGCTTTTGGGACTTGAAGACCATTTTCTTTGCATTTTGACTGGTAAATCCATCTTTATCCATGGAGCTTCCCAGGACCTTGTAATTGCTCATGAATTAAATCAAAAGTTTTAATTTGCACATTTTAACTGTCCTGCTGAACAAGAAAAAGACCGTATCCTTTGACGATTCAGTTGACATTCGCTAACGATAACCCCTTCGTCTTTGTGCTTAAGCAACAAAAATGTCTTTATGTCACCTTTCAAATGAAATATGAACCATCACTAATGGGTTATTTTCCTTTAAAAACCCAAGAATTCTGAGCAGAGGGCCTATGCCAAACAATGCAAGAGTGCTTAGTCGCCTTTGACCGCGATCTTATCAAATCAGTTTTGCCTCTTTCTTCAGACACTGAGTCAAGCTACTTTATTTAAGCTCTCTCTTCTTTGTGCCTTCTGCTTGTTTGGATATTGGAACAAACTGGGTATAAAAACGCTGTTTGTTTTCCACTTCTTGTGTGAGAGAAAAGTAGTGGCTGTGTATGTTCGCTGTGCGAGCTTACCCCATTTCATCTTTGTCACCAGTTATTTAAATGCCTAACCCACAGACCTGCAAACCATCCACTTGACACATGACTGCCACCTGCTGCACAAGAGCCTAACGCACGCAAACTCAAACACACAAGATTCACAAAAACAAAAGTACTCACATCACCGTGTTGGAGCTCAATCCAACAGTGACATGTGGACACGTCTGGCATCATGTCTGTTACAACACCTTAACATTGCAACATATAATTATCATAATAGTGCAGTTGATAGTGATGATAGTCCAATCGACTGAATGTCCCAACAGCTCTCGGCAGTGAAAGATCAACAATGAATCATTTACATAATGAAACGGATTTGTAAAGGGACCAATGTATGTCAGCAGTAGACTCGTTTAAAGAAAAATTCTTCCAGCAATATAAATTAAGAAGTGCTCAAAATTCATTTAATTTTCTTTTCTAGAACAGAATGATGAAAAAAAAAAAAAATCTTACAGCAAAACTATCATTGACAATGACCATGTTTTCTTATGCTATAGCACTGATAAATAATATTTGATATATATATAAAAAAACATTTATAACATGGCTGGAAAAAGTTGCACACAAAAATCCTGTTCTGCCTTACCCAAGGTCTTAAGCTGCATCTTACATTATATAACCCCCCTCTCACCGAACAAATAAAGTGGGTCCTACACAGTGCTAGAACTGGAAGTCTTCATCGGTCATGTCAATCGCCCAGGCAAACTTGTCCCTCTGGGTTTTGTTGTAGATCTTTTCAATTGGAACACCAAACTTTTTACACCTGTGAGGTCAAAATGTGAATAAATCTTATGCCAGTAGACTCGGCCTTGAAGATGCAACGCGTGCTGAATTAATACAACAATCAAGGGATATGTTAAAAATATAAGAGAATTACCAGGCCACGGAGATTCTGGGATCGAGGTAGTTGAGTTTGGAAGTCCCCAGAGCGATGACCTTGTTCTCCTCTCTGTCGGTCATCTGAAGGAGCAGTTTCTTCAGTTGCTCCTCCAGCCTCTTCACGGCAGTCTCCTTCTTCTCCAAAAGCCTGGAAGGCAAGAGCCAAGTGACTGCCCTGCTGGGACCAGCTACTTCTCAGGCAAGAGGGTCACCAAACGGGACCTTCACAATAAATGCACTAAATTGCTTCGAGACAGCTGAATCCCTAACAGACTAAATTAACAAAAATAATTACATTAGGCGACAATGGCATTAATTCCTGTATTTGACGGTTCATCAAGTTTAAGGAGCAACAAGGATACAGCTCACGTTTAGATCTTTCTTTTAAAGAAAAAAAATCTAAAAGAAATTTTAGGTTGGAAGACCGATTCATAATGCAACCAGAATTAAAAGGCTTCCTCACTTTCTAATTTTGTCAGTTCTAGATTCACTGTGCTGGCGTTGTGCATTCTTAAGTTCCTTCTTGGCTTCTTCCAATTGCTTCTGCTTCTGTGAAATCTGAACAAAAATGAAATCTTTCAATTGACTAGTGGGTAACGGCAGAGCTGAGTAACTGTTTAAACCAATTTTTAAACTCAACCTCAGAGTCTGACTCAATACATGCTTCTGACACAACATACCCTTTTTTCCAAAGAGAAAAAGAGTTTTGCAGTGGAAACTGATATGTTAAGAACAAATGATGAGTCATTTTAGTGATAAGTTGAAAGTTAAAATCACAAGACATACATTATCCTTTACAACATATTTGCACAATCCCGCTGGCTACCCAGTGTCTACCCTGCTGTATCAATGTATCTGTGAGCACTAGAAGTTTGTCGGCTTAGCCACTTCATAACATGATACCACCACCACCACCAATAACAACAATAATTTTGATACCAATTAAATCAAAAGCAGAGATATACACTCAGATTCAAAACATTCCCAGGCAGGACACTGACTCCTAGTGGAAGAAAAAATTAATAAAATAAAATTTCTAAGCATCCAGCAGTGCCACTGTACCTTTTCCTGAAGCAGTTGCATTGACTTCTCAAAGGTCTTGGGTGCTGCCCTCTGGTGGTTGCAGAGTATGGCCACGGCTCTGTTTGCACGGTTGTAAGACAGGACCTTCTCCTCCAAAGACATATCGGCTGTGGAGGAAAACGATTAGGCAACTGGAGATCAAGTTGACCTTTTTTAAAAAGGTGCGTACGATACTTTTCTAAACTCTACATTTGAATTAATGTTGTTTTCCCTTAAAGTTATTTTGCCAGTTCAAGTAAGAAGATTCACAGCAAAATCAGCACAGCACACAAGGAATATTAGGCTTATTTATGATTGTATGCAATCAGTCCAACACAACAGTTTTTTAAATTAAAAGGTGAATTAAAAATGCAATACCTAGCGTCAGCTTGTTTAGCTGCTCTTGCAGAGTGGTGGAGGCATTGAAGGTTCGAAACACTTTAGCTGTGAGTCCCGGCATGGATTCGTTTAAGGTTTTATTCATATACGTGGTCTACGGAAAGGGGATATGCAATCATTTTGAACATTGTGTTGAATTACCACTAAAGAAAATATTAAAACCAAAACATGGTTACTGAATACTATTCTACTGAAGGGTCATTCCATCTGAAATAAACAAAAAAGTTTGGCGTTCCGTCTTGGATTTTGCTGAAATTTTACATTCATCTACTGACACGAGTTTACCATCAGTCAAATTAATACAAAATAGGAATATTTTCAACATATGAACTCTCACCAAAATTTTGACCAAATTCACAAGTTGGCCAATTTTTTATTTTAATCAACATTTCACACAGTTTCAGCAACAACTTGGACTTGGATAAAACTTGGTGTTCTCACTAATCAAGGCTAATTTCAAAACCCCCAAAAGGGCTGAGAAAACCTCATTAGCCCCTTAAACTCCATCTGCTTATGAACAAACCTGAAAATGATTATGCCATGCATACGATAAAACAGAATTTAAATACGACTGCCGTTTAGTGTGGGCCTGAAATTTGCAGTTTTCCTTCAGCAAACAGTAATTAATTGTGTTGAAAATGGAGAATGCCGAGACATACCGATATTTGGGGGTCTAAATGAAGCCGTTTGCCTTGCCTGATTGTTACCCCTGGCAATTTGTATACAACATAAATATATTTTATAAATGTATATTAAATATAATTTGTCAACTGTATTACAGCCTCTTTTTTTAAATAAGGGCACTACTTTATTCACCAGAAAACTCCATTGAGTTGGGGGAAAGAAACCTTATTAAATTATAACACGTTTTAGCTTTCATTTTATAAAAGGTTTGATCCCAGGTCCCACCAGTCTGCCATCGCTAACAGGGAGTTTCATTTATATACTACATTTGCTGCTGAACTGAGAGTACTGGTGGTCTAGAACCTTTCATATTGTTTTTCTCTGAAAACCTCATTCTTTGAATGAAAAACACTTTCCTCTCTGCAGTATACAAAAACTTTTTTGGCTGCAAAAATTTGACTTCCTGTAGAAATCAAAAAAATGTGTTAGTGTTTTTCATTCAACAGCATGAAATGAAATTTTGAGAGAAGAACAAAATGAAAGGTACTCTGCCAGGAACTGGCAGCTTCCATCACTCTGTGGCACGCTCGAAACGCATCACAGCAGCAAAGACAGTATCCGAGTAAAAGCAAAAGCAATTTATGACCAAACCATTTATACTAATACCATTTGCCTAACCCATCGGATGTGCTTATGTAAAGCCTGATTTTCTGCATTGAAATGTAATATTCTGATACGTTTGTATCTAACTTGTACACAATGAGTACTTTTATAAAGGGACCAGCTAATACATTTAACATTGCACAAAAACATGCTTGGGTCTTTTAAGCACTAATACAACAGAACCCTTGCCTTTGGGTCGCTTGTGAGGAGCAGTGGATAATGTCATACTTAGAGAACACGCTTAATTTCTGCGTCATAAAATAATCATGCTGTAGCAAAACAATGCAAACATTAAGCACTTTATCATTGCCTTTTCATTTTCAGTAAGGATATCTGTTACTATTAAAATTTAAAAAACCAACACATCAGACACATACAATTCAGAGAAATGACCTGTAGCAAAAGTATAGAGGAAATACTTACATTGATTCTGTCAAACAGCTCATCTTCAGGGTTCTTATTTTCCATAAACAGCCTTAAATTTTTGAAAACCTGTGTCAGAGAGCATAATTTGTTGCACAGAATTTAAAGCACAAAAATGACAATGTAATAGAGTAAATTAAGAAAAAAATTACGTTTGAAGATTAACTTTGAGAGTTGGCGCAAAGCGCATCGTATCAGAACGCATGTTTAATGGCAGGGTTCCCAACCCTGATTCTCAAGGCTTGTTAGTTTTCATTCCACATCGCCTCTTATTTGTTTAATTGCAGTCATCATTTGGATTAGAAACGGCCTCACCTGGCTCTTCCAGGTGTAAATCAGTTGCTAACTCAGCGATTGTGAAAACCTGCAGCCCTTGAAGACCGGGGTTGAACATCCCTGGTTTAACGGTTTCACATCCTGCTGATGACTGCTCACCCGCTTCTCCACAGGTACTTTGTTGTAATAGCGGATGGAGTCCTTCCCCAGGAAGTCAAACTCCACCACGCACTCCTGGCCGTCCAGCTCATTGTGAAGGGAGATGTGCTCCACGCGCAGGGAGCAGCATCCCACCGTGTCCGCCGTCTCGCCCTCTTCCTTTTCATTCCCTGCTCGCAGAGCTAGCTGGGGACATGGAAATTTGGCAGGCATTAACCCACATGCAGGCGAACATGTTTGTTTCTTGACAAACTAGATTTAAGCTAGAAGAATAAACCTGTACAGTTGATTTGCAGCGATAGAAATGGACAGAAAAGTACCTTATCAATGAAGTACACAGCAACCCCTCTTTGTCTCTTCTTCATTTCCCGGGACTTCCAGTCATTTTGATACTGCCTCCTGATGGTGTCCACCTCCAGCTTCAGTTTACGGGCAATTTCATACTTCTGCCAGTCCTTTTCTCCCTGGGAACACAGATCGTACACATCCTAAACAGAGCTCACTTAACTGCTATGCCCTGTAGAGCTACCACAAACTAGTCCATTAGAACATCGATTCTCAAACTCGGGTCTGGGATAGGTGGCCCTTATCAAAAGGGTCCCAAACTCCATAAGTTGGAGAACCTCTGCATTAGAAGTGGCCAATTTCATTATCAAAAGACATTTAGGGCTTAAGCTGTAACACTTTAGCAACGTTCCATACATACTATGGCCAAAGATTATCCTAAAACATATTTATTAATTCACGAGGCCAAATCACAGAGACAAACAGTTCTCTGCCACCGTGTCTTCTTACAAGATTTAAAATGCGAGTAAAACCCCTGCATCATATTCTTTAAATCTTTCAAGGACAAAACATAAATTTTTTAAGGTCTTCGATTTACTACTTTAAAATTTGAATACTCCCAATGTTTTCAAGAACCTGTGAGAGGCCAGTATATAAAATATAAAACTAAAGAAAAGGCGAATTTCTTCTCCTCACCTTGAGCTTGGAGCTGGGATTGAGCATGATGTACTTGATGCTTCCCTGCACATTCTCCACCCAGGATGCCAGCCAGGTTACTGTGTTGTCATGCTGGACCTTCTTCCACTTGTGACCCTTTGGGGGAAGAGGGATCTTGGAGTCTCTGCAAAGAAAGAGACAACACAGGCACTTTAGGGCCCAAAATCCCCATCAATAAGCTACATTTCAACACTTCTGAATGGAACACTACACAATACCTGGCCAAATTGTTCTACACAATAAAACATAAGCACATTTTTTCAACGTACTAGACATATTATATTGAACATACATTGAATGCATAAAGAAAAATAAATGTAAACATGTTTCAAATCTGTTAAATTTTTAACTAAACAGAGCATTAAACATAGGCACTTTGCACTTTTTACGCTATCCAAACACAAATTAGCTTCCTACTTGCTGCAGTTGATGGAGATGTCCTCTGGCAGAATCCTCTTTTTCAGCTTGCCCATTTTAGGATGTTCTCCGCGCCCACGGAACAGTCCGGGTGGCTCCACCCGGAAGTTGCCAATCTTCTCACGGTGACCATCCAGAAGACAGTAACCATACTCCTCTGTTAGATTTGCTGCCTCCTCCTTCAGTGCCTGCCAATCAAGCGTCACAGCTTTAATACTAATATCCTCTCGGTCACTGGTATACAAAGTTTCTGGAGACTTTGTGCAAAGATCATAAAAACAATCAATTTGTTTCACCAGGGCAAAACAAGAACAACTTTTGTTAGTCTTAAAATCAAGACAATGATTTTTAAATGACCATTTGGCTGATAGTGCTAAATAACACTGCTCAACATCTCATGGTTACCTGTTTCTGTTCCTTTGTCATGGCCTTTCTCTCCTCTGCTTTCTCCAAAAAGTATTTGTGGATCTCCTGAAAGTCACACTTTGAGAGACTACGGATCAGCTCCCGCTCCTCTGAAGTCATTTCCTAAAACAAGAAACTGGCAATTTCAGGTTTTGACTTCCCTTAAATGGGGAAAATGCTAAATCCAAACTCTTACTGGCACAATTCATGTTTTCCATAACAGTAACAGAAAGGAACATTGAAATTATTTATTTTAAAATGTTCCAGTAATCCATACTCTAAAATTCTTCAGACTGACTTAGTTTCTCTTCATTTACTCAAAGAAGTAAAGCACCTCTTTCCAGTCAGCAAAGAAGTTCTTCTGAAAAGTCTCTTTGGAGGTATATTCGTGGTCTAGCATCTTGGCATAAAAGGAAGCCACTTCCTCTGCCGCCAAGCTAAGCGAAACACGTTTACCTGTAACAAACAGAATCCATTTTGCATGAGTTTCCCCATTCCTTGACCACAATCACAGATCTGGTAGAGGTACATCAAAGGCATTAACTTTTATGTGCTGTGCTCACCGTTGTAATAGAAAGACACATTTTTGGGTAATGGTTCATATTCTGGTGGAAACAGTGGTCCTTTATGCTCTAGGCTCTTCCATTTTTGGCCATCAAGAGACTGTCCTTCCTCCCACCTGGTATACCAAATAAACAAAAAGTGATGCATAGAGATAGATTGGGGGGGCATAGCATGCTATGTAAAGTCGGTGTAGGCTAGGGTTTTCTTAGAATCATTTTAGTTTGGTACATTATGTTTTTTTATTAGCGACAATGAATACGAATAGGACAAAATCTTTAACTTTTAAAGACAAATAAATCAAACACGAAAGGGGACGTAATTAGGTGTGTCGCATTTTAAACAAGTAAAGACCCGTTTTAAGGGTACCGAACTAACCGGGTTCATCTACAAAATAATGCAGAAAAAAAGGATCCCTACACGACTATATATGATTACATCCAATCTAAACTATTGCCGAAATGTACCTCGTTGGCTTTGTCGTACTCCTTTTAGTTTGACATTGACGGCTTGGACTAACAGCGGGGAAATTCCGTAATGTGCACAGAACAGAAGTCGTTATGTTGAGCTTCAGCGTATAAGTCAACAAAACAACGCCATACTTTTTCATTCCAGAAAATCGATCTTATTAACGTCATTAAAAAAAAACTAACTACTGGCAAGACAGACATGTCACAAATTAGTAGCAGCACGCCAGCTTCCTATATTGAACATAAACGCCCCGCTACACTCACTCGTGTTACATTTTACTTCGTCCCCCAAGGAACACGCCTATATTTAATTGTACTTTAACAGTACCCGTCAAACATGGATAGATCATAAGCAAAATTAGTCTGACAAGAGCGATTGATTTTTTTTTTTTTGTATAACAAACATAATACCTGTTGGTGGGAACTGGTCATTAATGAAACAATGAATTTTGTATTACTAATGAATGTTGTTCAGCTTGTCTGTAGGCTATATTCATTTCATAGAGCCACTTTAACATACAGTCCAGTGCACTCACCATTTCCACTTGCTAGGTTCTTCTTTTACGTGCTCTAACATTTTCCCCTTTTTCTCTTTGGGTTCATCTGCATCTGCCTCATTTTTTTTGCGTTTATGTTTATGGGTCGACTTTTTCCCCTCATGCTTCTTGTCTTTTTTTTCATTTCCAGAAGAATTAACCTGACCCTTTTTATTCTTCTTGGATTCGCTGGTCTCCTTTTTGCAATCGTTTTCTTTCTCCCTTTTCAATGCTCTGCTCCAAGTATCATCTTTCAGCTTGTCAACAACTTGCAGTGGGCTCACCTCCTTAACAGAGAGTTTGTCCTCTTCGCTTTTTGTCTGCAATCAGAGACATAGGTTTTTAAGATAGCCTTTTTTTAATCGAGTTAGTCACTTTAATTAAGTTAGTAATGGAACCCAGCTTGAATAATGACATTTCCATAGACTAGAAATCAGTTAACAGAGTTACTCTGGATTCAACATTTTTATAAGAAAAAGTCACCTCTCGTTTTTTGGTTTTGTGATCACTGGACCTTTTGTGTTTTCTTTTCCCTGTCTCAGATCTGTTAAGGTATAAAAAAATAAAAGTTAAAAGTGAATACAAAATAAATGATGAAATGTATTCAATACCAGTAGCACAATCAATTCATGCAATTTACTGACGAGATGAAAACCAGTGAACGCATGAAAACTATAAAACTGTCAAGGAGGTAGCACTGCCAGTAAGCATATTAATTATATACATATATATATAAATAATTAATACGTAATTCACAGTGAAAGCAGAAGCCCCCAGGTAAATCTAGATAAGCGTAGTAGTAGTAGTAGTAGTAATGTACTTAGTTGTCCCATTACGCATTTACAAATAACTTGGGATCCAACCATTTCCCTTTGGCCTCCCAATAATTCTCAATTCTTGGTATATGCCAAATCGGGAGAATTCCAAGCTCTAAATTGCTTCGATGACAATAAATAAAAAAATAAATAAGAATCTAATTTAAATCTCATCTAATTGAGATAAGAGTGGGAAATGCGAGCAGACCAGGAAATGCATGCAGTATGTAGTAGATGGTCACAGGGAGTAGAGAATGCAAAATGTAAAAACTAAACATACTTTTAAATTTAAGAGAAAAGTCTCAAAGCTCCAGTACCTTCCCGACTCTGATACTTTGTTTCCACACAGCACAGCAGCTCCAGGTCCACAAGTGGCAGTTACTCTGCCATTTATTTCCGTACGCAGGGTGGAGATGTTGTTGTTTTTATCCATATAGCTTTTGATAAGAAAAAAAACAATCCTGCGGTTTAGCTATTTAAATACATGGTCCATATGTATTTTGAAATGATATAAAATCATCTCGAACAAGGCAGAGATCCAAATCCTTTCTTGATTTCCAGAGTTTTCTGGAAAGCACTTACTTCTTACATGATGACAGGGATGTATCCTGTAAAAACAAATAACCCTCAAAGCGGTGAAATGCTGTGAAAGCAGTGATGTCAACAACTGATGTTATT
The DNA here is from genome assembly GCA_025775045.1 of Hiodon tergisus. NCBI lineage: Eukaryota > Metazoa > Chordata > Actinopteri > Hiodontiformes > Hiodontidae > Hiodon > Hiodon tergisus. Next base: position 20,147 of record JAOVYW010011612.1, on the reverse strand, counting down.
AATTATATTTAATAATCAATTATCTACAGGGGTAATTCATTAATTTAGTAAGGTAGTATGGTACCGAGTATGGTACTGCACATATTAACACTTTTCACATTTCATTCCAGGTTGCAGAAACTTGGGAATTAAATTTTACTAGATATCTTACACGGTCATCGTTTTCTGAATTGACACTCCCTTCGCTGTTTCCTGGTTCTGGCTTCATTAGGTAGGCACGTTTCTCTGAACTAAAAAGATTTTTTTAAAGGATTTGATCGATCACTTGAGGACAACAAAGCAAATCCCAACCAGCAAAAATTCACCAGGATGGAATTATGACTATTCTTGGAAACTAATATAATCATTACATTTCAGAGGCGGTGCATGCTGCCACCAAAAATCAATCAGTTTAAACTTCAAGAATGTGCAGATGGTTAAACCAGACCAACAACTGACAGTGGCAATCATTCATGATTTTGCTGAACGCAGACTAGCTTTTCAGGCGCACCTTGCGATTTTAAACTCCTGCACAGATTTACATGCTTCCGAGTTTACAATTACAAATGCATCAGGCACAGGCACAGGCACACAACCCTAAATCGGATTTCTGATGAGAATCTGCTGTGCTTCTTACTTGCCTTCAAGATCTTGTGGGCACTCCTTTGCTTCAGCCTTATAACATCACTTGTATATTTCCTGTATTGGCACATATAGCAGAGGTGGAATCAGTGGAACTGTTGTTCTTATTTATGTCAGTATCATGACTGAATTTTGAAAAACTATTCAGATTGTGTAAGCGTGACGGCCACACACTTCTACTTGTATAATACCACAGAGTAAATATATTGCAATTCTAAAATATCCTAAATATAAACCCTTCTTCATTACACATTTAAAATTGTATATTAACTGCAATTACTTCATACAAACCCCTGTCAGTAGAGTTCATGTCGTTCTCTTGCTGGGTCTCCCACCTCACCAAGATATCTGATTTCTCCTTTTCTCTCAAAACCCGAATTTTCAAATGCTAAATCTTTGGTACACAAAACCACATTCAGGTGCGAGAATCTAAATATTTAAAAGCAATTTTGTGGTTTTCTAAATCAATGGCCCAGTATTTTTGAACTTACGAGACAACAGTTCTAACTAAAAAAGGTACATATTTTCAAGTGTTACACTGTTCAAAACTCAAAATCTACAGAAATCACATTAAGATTAAAAAAACAAAAAACACACACACACACAACCGTATATCCATATACCAGACAATAACTAGCAACGCCAATTCTTGTAAAATAAGGAATTTCGTACGTATTTTTAAAGCAACATTATCAGTAGGCTACCAATACTGTCTACCTGGCTGTAGCAGAGAAGTTTTTGAAAATCTCTTTCTTTTCAGCCTTCAGTGAAATGGTAAAATACACGGTACTCACACCAAAACACTTCAGATTTTAAGTCCCAGACGCACACTAACGCGCATGACCTCAGACAACGTGGTCTATGCCGAAACACAATTGGTTTCGAAGAAAAAGTCGGAGTTGTAGGCCTACTCTAGCGTTGAGTAATTATACTAGCTTTATTTCAATAGAGCAAAAACTCTACTTGTTACGGAATACCACACTCTACTTGTTACGGGTTTTGTGTCATTTCATCGCTGGTCAAATAACACATTTGTCTTATAACAACACTCCGTCTGAGGACTTAGCAAACCTGATTGAAGTTGTTGAATTGTATGTCTCTGTTGGGCGCGGTAAAATAGTTAATTAACCAAATGTTTAAACTTACCAAGAAAATAACCATTTTGGTATCATGAATATCAAAAAATAATCAACCGAAAACGTGGAATGCAAGTTTAGGAGACTTTATTTTCCATTCTCTTTAACAAAAACTTTTATCCACCTGAAAATAACATTTACAAAATAGTAAGATCAGTGTGCACCGTTAAATTGACCCAAATCTTCTTTTTAATCAGTGAAAAGCAATAAACACACACACACACATATATATATGTGTGTGTGTGTGTGTGTATAGACAATCCATACAACATCACACCCGGGATTCTATAAACCTACACCAAACACAATTGTTATATTTGGCAGCTGCTTTTGCGTTTGAAACTAGTATCGGGTGCAAGTAACTTTTTTTTTTTTTTGCATTTTTGTGGTATCTAGATCAAGTGCAAAATGCTTAGTAATTTGTTGAGGGGAGTACTACTTGATTACCATATGGGAAAATTATAATATATGCGCAGCCATATATACTAAATTGATAATATCCAACGGTCACATCTCCATCAGTTTTTAAAGGCCGGTACCTCTGTTTTGTGCATATAGTTTATGATACAAATGTCACTTAGATTGGGACATGCAGGGCTAAAAATATATTTTTTAATAATTATATATATATATAAATATTGCCGTTAATAATTAATGTTTTGTTACTCAACTGCAAGATGCTAATAGTGAAATTACCCATCATTAATTCGGACCAGATTTTTTAGAGTTCAATTAAAGACAATTTATATTACAGCCGATGCAACCGAATTCATTTCAAGCGCTTAGTAAATAACCAACATGGTTTTGATATCGGAGTGAATACAGTATCAGATAGACTTCGTAACTTCATCGTTAGTAACATTTTCTACACAACACACAGCGATTGTAGCAGTTTCATCAGTATCTTTTATTTTAAAAAAATAGAAAATAAAACGCTTGCTTTCGGCAATTTATTTGACTAATGCATAAAGACATTCAACATCGATTGGCCACTGCAGCCGACGAAAGAGCACAGCAGGTTGCCTGACATGCGGGGTCTTTGAGAAAAGGTGGGCACACAAGCACCATCTGGTCTTGCTGGAGGTCGTTCTTGTAGAGTTTAAGGCTCGGCCAGGCAACCCGAGTTCGATGCCTAGCGTGGGAGCTGTCACAAACGGGATGCTGGACAACTCACCTTGTGGCACCTTTAGCTAGGTCTCAAAAACAGTTCACCAGCTCTACTCATTTATGCAAAACTAAATAGTATATATTTAGCCTCCTTGACTACTGTTTTAAGTTTAAAAAAAAAAAAAAAACACTTCACTATCCAAAAAATACACGGCCTAAGGAACACATATGTGCTATATCCAGACCTTTCGCAAGCCATAGGAGTAAAATCAGATAACGGCTTTTAAAAACGAGACAAGGGGCAGGAGGTTTTGGCTGGCAGGGCTAAAGTTGTGTTAAATATTGTGTGCTCATACATGTGGCATATTTTGGAATGATCCATCATACTTAAAATGTGCCCATGTATTTCTGATACAGCTTGAAAATAATCCCTTCATAAGGCAACGGGTTTGTGAGTTTTTCCCTCGTTGGATACACCTGCGTTCTTAAAGATAGAGGACCAATCTATATCAATGTTTTTGAAAGATACTTAATGATGAAACTTTTCTTTGCTGTCTTTCCATGCAGTGTACATTAATCCTAAAATTGGTCTGGAGATAGATATATATATATATATGAGAGAGAGAGAGATTCACCCTACAGACACGCTGTGTGTGCATGGGTGATTAGTTCTGCAGTGCTGTAGTAACTTCGCTGCTTGAAGCCATGGATGCCTCTCCACAGACGGTCTAGAAGCTGTGTCCTCGGAGGTTAGAGTCCTTAGCCCTAAAATAAAATAGAATTTAAAATGAGTACACGTATACTACCAAGTATTAAACATTATAAATTCAAAACCTATATACCAAAGCACACTGCAAAACACTACCAGGACAATCTTTAAAAACGCGTCCCTCTTGCACTGGGCTAGAGTTTTCAATGGCAAAGAACATGCTGGCGAGTTTAAAGCCAAGAGAGTGGTCAGGCTCCTTTTTAACCTGCCAATTATTTGCACTGTTTCTACTGTCTTTAAGCTGCATGGGTACATCAAATGTATATACACACACACACACACAGAAAAATGATTGATTCCCACATCTGGCTGGCAGTCCTAGGGATCAAGGGCATGAAAGGCTGTTAACAAGGCCAGGTTTGGCATTTAGCAGTGCCCTGTGCCGGTGTGAGGACTGAGATGGAGACGGTTGTTGAAGGGGGGCTGGGTGCCGACAGTCGCGGCTCTCTCACCTGCGTCACTTGCTCCCCCCCCTCCGGCACCATCTCTGGCCCTTTATGCACCACGACCTTGGTCACTGACATGTCAGGGTGCATCTCTTTGGCTTCTTTAATGGCCTTGGCCAGTGCCTGGCTCAGGGAGAAACCCCACACACCACAAACCCCCCCCCAAAAAAAAGGAATTGGCACAAGTATGGCCACTTTAGCTCTCAACTCCAGAAACACGTCATTCAGGAGCTTCCTTTTAAAACGCAATAAACAAGGAGGGGTGCGGTTCAAACCTCGTCATGGTCGATGTCTGCATCTCCCGTGATGACAATTCTCTTCTCAATTCTGGTCTCTGAGATGCCTCCCTTCAAAGTCTGAAGAAGGATAGACGGAAGAGCTGAGATGATTTGAGAGACTAGGGTACGGCCTCACTTCTACTTTGAGTCAAACAGCCATAAATAATCCCTAGTAGCTACAAACCCATTTGATATCTCAAAGCGTGTTTATCTAGCTAAAGTGTAGTGCACCTATGAGCTGTGAAATAGTCTTAGGTCAGGACTGAAACATCTGCAGGAACGCTGCACCGGGAACAAGTGTAACTGACTGACGGAAAGCATAACATGATGGGAGGACGCAAATTGACAGGAACGGCTGCCCTCCCAAAGTCAAGCGGTTTGTCTGACCTTTGTGACATGAGTGGTGGTGCTGGTTTCCGAGGTGATGGTCTGGGCACTCATCAAGTCCTCTGGATCCACATCAATGCTGGACTCATCCTGCAGGCGTGGCCAAACAGTACGAGTGAAAGTCAAACATCTGCATAAACACATACATCGGAAAATCGTAATAATATGGTTAAAACTGAAATGTAAACGAACTGGCACATTAGTCAGGGAAAAAGCCAATTTTGTAAATCTATGATAACAGTATTCATAATTTGGATAGATAACTCAAATTCTGAAAGTGCATAAATATAATAGTAGTTTAGTTTAAACTATTGTGAGGTTAGATTTAGACTAAATATAATGGGATGCAGCGGTTGAAATGGGAGACTGGACTGCAACTCACTCAAACCCTTACCTGTGATGAGGCATATGTAATTGTTTTAGTCACTGTGTGGATTACAGGGACTTCCTCGGTCACAAGCACTTCTGATGCCTGCATTGTGTTGTGGACACTCACAGTCTCCGTTTTATGAGTCTGTTGAACAGAAAGACCAAGAGAATGCCTCACATTCTGGCTCATATTCTCAATTACGGTATTGTGTAAGAGAAAGAATTTCTCGTAAAACGAATTGTTAATGCGCCATAAAAAATGTACTCAATAATAAATGTACACAATAAAAAGCTTTAAAACATCAGGTCACAATCATAGGCAGAGATGTCAGTTTACTGAATGGGAAGGTGAATAAACTGTTCTATTTTACAAACATACATCAATTTAAAACTTTTGATAGAATTTAAATATAAAGTTCCATCGCTTTAAATAAAAACTCTTAAGGGGCCTGCTCCCGGGAAAATAAAAGCCAGGCCAACAAAATATGTCTTATATCCACGAATATTGTGCATTAAAATACCAATAAAAGAAAAGAAAATTGACCTACACAGTAACGCAGACCCAGTTATATAGAGGGCTTATATGGTGGACTAGAAGGTGATGGATACATTTTAAGTTACCTCAAAGTGAGGACCAGCAGTGACCACTTCGGTGCTGAGATTCTCTGCAGCCAGTTCCTGCTGCACTAGCCCCTGGAAGGAGCAGGTCTCTATGGTGACTGGGCAGTCTCCAGCCCCTCTGTCCTCCTCGCTGGCATCCTTTGGTCCAGGCGAACCCCCTCCCTCTCCCTGCCAGGGCGTGATCACGGCATCATTGTTATCATCAGAGGCTTCGACGACCGTCACCATCTCGTGTGCCTGAGTTCCAGTCGGCCGGTGCGATTCTGGCAGCAGCAGCAGCAGCGGTGACTGGGGCTCTGACTCTTTTGGAACACTCTCCTCTCTCTTCTCTAACGGCTGCAGGAGGGAACAACACAGCACGGTCAATCACCACTATACCGTACTCAACAGTGTCTGAGGGACTTGGGGAAAATGTCATTTATTGGATACATGCACTACATCAAGTTAGTAAATGTACGGCCATCCACATAAGGATGCTGGATGTGCTGAAGTATGTCTGTAAAAGCACAAGTACAAAGTGTGTGTGTTAAAAAAAAAAAAAAAAATCAGCTGGCAGATGAAAATTGGAAATAGTTATTTAAGACAAAGAAAATCCAAGGACACAAACTGGGGTGGGGTGGGGAACAAAAAAAAAAAAAACTGTACGATGTTAGGCATGTGCATCCTCAGTGTGCGGGATACCAGAGAATTCAAAGTCCACCTTAACGACCTGACAATGTGAGGCAGACGTAGCCCATGACGTGCTGATCTGATCTCCGGCTGACTGCAACAGAGCTGTGAGCTCTGGAGACATCTCATCGAAAGTTGGTTTGGGCTGAACAGACAAAGAAACAGACAGTCAAGACTGCAAAAAAAAAAAAAAAAAAAAAAGATAGTACTTTGGGACTTATTCATAAGAGAATCATACAGACCACTGGTTATGTAATCCCTGGATGGCTGTATGAGAAAAAAAAAAAATTACCCGCAGTAAGTGCAACTCCCTACTCCACCCAGGGAACTAGAGAAAAGAAAATCTTTCAGAAATACACAGCACATATATTCCACTACAGTGGGTTTCATTGACGCCAGCAGAAGACTTAGAAAGCACAAGCTACACTGGAGCTTAACTTTCTCTTGAGGTAGCTCTTGGTGGGAATTTTTCCCTTGTCAGAGGTTTAAAATAAAATTACTGCAAACACTCCAATTAGTTTGCGAAAGCAAGCAATTCTGAAAATCAATTTCAGCCCTACTCTTTACAGACATTTCTCAACATTCCCAGTAAACATAAAGCTTTAAACATGGACAGAAAGCATAATTCCATTCACAATTTTTTCTTCTTCATTTTATATTAAAAATGACAAAAACCAACCAACAACATTTGAAGAGCTAAGAAAGCATATTTCCTGGCTATTACAGAATACTTGATTTTGTGTACCATAGTTTTATACTGATCATTTCATATCAAATCATTGAGACATTTATTATTAAAATGTTAAAATATATTTCTACCTTAGTTATATAAATTATAAATCTAATATATATTATATAAAAAATAAATAACTGGAATCGGCAATTGTGCCAACGCATCTCCGCTTGCCATTATAAACCCAGCCACCACACTTGGGTCTGCTTTGATCCAATCGCTTTTGAAGGCTACCCAGTGTATGATGCACAAAACACGCACTATGCAGTACAACACATATAGTACTGTAGAGCTGTCAGTATGCAGTGATTCATCTTAATAGTGAAAAGAAAAAGGGGCTGTCCAAGTTACTGCTTAAGATTTAGGGTTCCGTCTTGCAACATAACTGGCAAAAAACTATCCAAAAACCTTCAATCATCTCCTCTTATGAATAAAGCCCAAATCATATCAAGGCGAGTGGCAGAGAGTTAAAAAAACATTTTTTTAAAATCCCCAAGCCTGAAAGTGAAGGCCGTCAAAGCTTTGCCAATGTGAGATCTATAGCATAGCACTGAACAGGTGATGTGTGACAGCCAGCCTCCACAGCCAAAGCCATTGACATACACTTGCAACGGGGAGATAAAAAAGGAGGGGAAATCACCAGTGCCCAGGGTGCTGCATAGCTAGCAGGGAATGACAGCGAATTTCTGTTGATAAACAAGCAAAGCTTTCGGAAAAGGGATTGTTAAGTGATCATGGTAATGGCCCCGGCCAAGCGTCTTTCTCTGACATGCTGCAGTTTATAAATTGTTGGAGGCTCTAGTGGTGAGGGAAGGGGAGGGGTCACGGCCATTCAGAAATCAGCTCTTGCGAGTGCCTGCTTCATACCACAGCTCTGGATGTGGGTGAAATTCCGGTCAAATGGTGTGGGGCGGGGGCCAGCTGCAGGGTGGCTGGAGAGGTCTTCCGGGACGGAGGCTTGTCTCTCTGGGCTGTGTCTGTCTGCAACCTCACTTCGGGCCGTCTCCCCTCTCCCATCTCCTCACTCGGTCCGACAGCCACCATGGTCCACACGGTGCCTACAGTAGCCTGGCGGGATGAGGGGACCCCAGTGTCCCCAACAGCAGCGGGATCCGGGACTCTGTGCTCTACCGACATGGGGATTATCTTCACAGTCGGGGAGGACCTGACCGCCAGCATCTTTGGCTCCCGCGCGCGCACCTGAGTGGACCCAGCGCCATCCTTCGTCCGTGTCGTCATGGTGATGACTTTCCCCGATACGGTGTCGTACGACTTCCCTAAGGCGTAGGCTTTCTGCTTCAACTCTTCTTCCTCCGATTTCAAGAAGTCCTCAAAGATCTTGAACTCATCGCCTCTGTGCACTCCTTCAGCAACAGTGCTACTTACAGCCATTACTTTAAAGTTCACAATGTTTTTCTTTTCTGATATCTTAGGGACCTTGCTTACAATAACCCAACCATCAGAATCCTACATACGAAATACAAAACCCGGAATTAGCCAACTAGCGGAGAATTACACATTAAGAATTTGGCTGCTGGTGAGGGAAAAAAAAATAAAAAATCAACAAAGGCAGCCACACAACATACTCTCTTCATGTCAGTTTCATCCATGGACTCCTGCAGCTTCAATCATGATGTCTGCATGCAAGTGCAGCTAAAGGGCTACAGTGTTACATACACCTTCATAACATCAAATAATCAGATGACTGCTATTCCTAACGTGGTTTTATTGCCATTTCATTTCTTGATTATCAAACCTAAGATATAAAACGGTACCCTACTGGTCCACTAAAATAGCATATGTACTGTAAATTGGATGAGAAAGATCCAAGGAGAAACCCTGCCCTGAACTGCTTACACACTAGCTCCTGAACAAAGAGCTTTACCTAAAATTGATGCAACTCTACAGCACCAGAAGAAGCAAGGCCACGCATGGAAAACAAGCATTAAAAATAAACGGGGTTAAACGTGTACGCGATCTTCCTTTTTGTTACTTCCTGCATGGAATAAATGAACGCATTTTGTATTTGTTAAGTGCTCAAATGATAACAGGGTAGGGGCGCCAGTTAAAGCTGGCACAATACATAGTTTTTTCCGTGAGCTGCGGCAATTATGCAGTTTTATAAGGGTCATATAAGTTTGACTGATTTCTTTCTTTGTAACAGCATGGTCTTAATGGATTTTGGACTCTTGACTAGCATCTCGCGTTAAAAAAAAAAAAAACTTTTAATTGCATTTTTGGCGATATTAGATCTTGAACTCTAGTGAAGACATTTATTTTAAGCTTTGATCAAAATCTTCCCACATGCACAGCACAGCAAAGATAAATCATAAGCATATACAATCTCGAGAACCTCATGAAGACTTTAAAAGAGGAAGTGAGGAAAAGAAAGAAGAAGAGAAAGCTTAATGAATTAACTAAACTAATCATAAGAAGACAACAGCATATATAACTTGGTTGGTCCAGGAACTATCATTAAAAAAAGGAAAAACTATTAGCATTCAGGTACCATAATCTTGGTAAACAATATTTTTTTGATGTACTTCCCTCTATATTGCATTCATTTCCATTTAGCTCAACTTGCTAAAAACATTCACATTCAACCCTAGGGTTGTCGGCTTATCTACTTTTACGTTTACTATTATTCAAGGGACGAATGCAGACTGAGCAGACATTGCACGAGCTTCAATCATGCAGGCCCAAAAGGAAATTGAACGCTCTGTTGTAGACGAGGGATACAAGTAGAGAAGATGGCTGCCTACCGTGGTAGTTTCCAAAAAGCTGTGTTTCGCTTCCAAGACGTTGGCAGCCATCAAGCTTGCATCATTTTTGTTCTAAAGGCATGGAAAAGAAAAACAAATTCACACAGAAACAATCAGAATTAAATATTGGTTATATTTTCTACATAATCTGCATGATGCAGTCAAGGACTTCTTACTGATGAGTATTGCCAGAGAATAACGATCTTAATTTCTCCGATCTAAAGCTACAAAATTTTAGTAAACCCTAAATTTTAATAAAAACTGACTGCTACTTAAAATATTTCTCCACATTTCTCAGATAAAACGGTTATCACTATCAGCATTCGTCCATTTTATAATACAGTCAATTTCCCAAGCATACCAAATTTTTAACAACAGGAATTTTTAATTAAATCCAATAAATCCAAATCGAGTCTGAAATTGTGGGTTATTCAACAATACCTTTAGGGATGCAGGTATTTATTTTAGTCTGGGAATGTGCATGCTGACTAGAGATTCTCCAATGTATACAAAATCGTCACATGAAACAAAAGTCCCATGTTTTTTTTACTACTGTAGAAAATGTGCAAGGACCATGCCTTTGGATTTCACGGTCCTTAACCAGTTACTATTTTATTCAGGGATTCTTTTGACCAAAATTCTCGGGAGCAACCAACATCATTATCTAAATTGATATTATGTTTTATACAAAAATACTTTTTTGAGGCAGCCATATCCAGTTTTCAAGGTAACAGAGTTCCAGAGTACTCTGGAACCGTAAAAAATGGAAGTCTCTCTTTTGCGGTAAGTTCAGTTTTAAATAAACATTTTTTTATTTTCTTAGCTGATGATATTCATGGAAAGAGAAAAAAAAAACAAAAAAAAACCTATCACTCTTTCAGACTTTGAAGCCGGTAAGGCATCACAGTTTATTTCCACATACCCCTAAAACATGATTAAGAAACGTCATAATAGAAATCCTAGCAATGCCTATGGACTTGTTTATACACAAGTGAGCAATGGGCAAAAATAGAGACAAATTGACATCAGCCCCCAGCACTGGACCTTACTTCCTCAGGAACAAGGGGTTCGATCATTGGGGCTTCCTCCAGCCTTGGGGACCTGATAGGAGAGGTGGACAGCCTCTTCTCCCACTCTGTGAGACCAGAAGTGCCAGCACCCGCTTTCAAAAATGTACGCTTCAGCTCGCTCGTGTTAGCTGGGTGCTTGGTCTCTTCCTCCGGAGTCTTATCGGTTTCCTGGAGAACCAGTGAGAGAAAATTATTTACCCTGGGCTTTTCTTAAAGATTCTTTAAGTCAAAGCTGAGCCTCTATTAAAAAAAAGAGACAAAATTGCATTGAATTTACGCAAATTAATGTGGGATTTCATAATCAGACACACTTAAGCATGTTAGGTGTTAGTTAAGATGATAGGTCCCGTGACAAGCCTTCAAATAAGATCCCAGCATAAACTTCTCAGTTATTCAAAACCAAGCTCTGACCTGTCATCAGAGCTTGATTATCATGATTGATAAACATTATCGTGTTTGATAAACATCAATGTTTGATAAACTATCATGTTTTATCATGTTTGATAAACATATTTTCCCCTTTTATTCATCCCAGAAAGCCATTACAAGTATAAAAAGTAGATGATTTTGAGAAAAAACGAAAAAGCTATTTACTTTTCCGCAAACAGGGGAGTGAAAATAGGTGGTAAAAAAGGTACTCATTATCAGCTTTTTAACTGCAGGCAGTACTAGCGCCTGTAACAATGCCACCTAATCCTTAGTTAGCCAGACTGAAAATAAAGCTGCTTTCATGACTTCTGCAAACAGTGTGGCCATTTTTGCAATCCATTTACAGATACTGAAGAAAAGCTTTACAATTTGCGCTCTTTTCCCAGTTATATTGAAATGTACGCCTTTCAGACTCTGATGCCCGTATGTTTGCTCGCCAAATGGTCCCTTGATCTTATCATGATTACAACACAGTTAGTACACATTGATTAAAAACTGGATAGCACCCAGGAGTGAGCGAACAGGATCTACTCGTGTCAATATGCATCCTAATTCGATCACTGTTGAACAGCCCATGCAATAATGTCTGAGTGGTAGTTGTCACATGTTCATCAGCATATTCTGGGTCTTCATACAGGGTATCAGCCTGGTTTCACGACAGAAAGTCACTGTTGGACAAAAGTCCACTTTACATCAAGATCGGCTTTTATATGACAAACATCAAAACTGTTGAAGATCAAAAGCTGCATAGTGCGTATTAGATATACTTTACTGAACCAACACATTAGGGCAACGACAAGCAAATGTAAAGGATCATATTGCCCGATGTGAAGGATCATATTTTGCCACCTTTTAGAATGAGACTGAATACCTGCGTCTTTGACTCCGATTCATCCTCTTGGTCAGACTGTCAGCATGCAGTAATGGCCGGAGAAAGGGAAGGAGACGTTAAAAATACACTAGCGGTTAATGCTTAAAAATGATTGTATCATAAAAGGAAACTCAGTCAGGGAGTTCGAGAGCTGGCAGATGTAACTTGCCAACGCTGACCTGAAGTGTTTTACTTTATAGCAACTTGGCCTCAGCGCTGCTGAACATACTATTACTCCATTTGCTAGCCTTGTTAGTAAACACCTCTAACCGTTAGAAAGCATGTCAGAGGAGACTGGCTAGTCTCTTCTTCGTCTTATATCAAATGTCTTTTTAAACAGCCTGTTTCTTGCATTTGTATATAATTAATTTTAATAAAAAGCTTTATTTACCAGTTAAAAAAGAAAAAAATAAGAATTTCATAGTGCAAACTGTTTTTTTTTAAATTTACGAATTATTTGGGGACAGTAGAACGGCCGATTCCCGCCTTTACAAACCTCAGTTGCCGTTGTCTCCCCATCGACACCAGTGTCTGTCAGCTCACTGTTAATCATATGCGTAACGGAAGAGTCGGGGATCTGGTCGGAAAGCTGAAAGAGAGAGCAATCCTTTTATCACAGATGTGCTAAGTATACCACTGACTTCAGGTATTGAGATTGACGTACGGCACGTTTTCCAAGAAAAAATGGAGTAGTAACGGTAACAAAAAAGACTAAACCAATAAATCAATCAAAACTTCCACAGATTAACCGAAAATGTAAAAACATTTAAAAAATCACACAAACGGACACAACGTCATCGCAGATAAAGCTTGGTGTATGATAAGTAACCCAAGTAATCATCTCTAAGAAAGACAGGCATCCATCTATGTGTAAATTTCACAAGTACAAACGTATTTCCTATTTTTAAAGCAGAGCTTCTCAAACTTTTGGAGTTAGGGTAGTCCTTTGATAAGAATGAAAATTCATCAGGGAACGTAGGACACAACTTCAGATGTAGAATTATAGAATTGCACAGACCCCTTAGCCACCTATCACAGACCCCAGTTTGAGAACTGCAGGTTTAAAGGATACTAATCGCCTGTGTAGTTTAAGCAGAAACGGGGGCAGTCGCACCATTAACAATTGTTTCACTCACCCAACTTCCAGGCCCTCCTCTTTATCACAGACGCATCATGCATTTATAGGTATACGGCAATCAAATTCCCACATATTCTACTTTATTTTATTTATTTATAGGGCCCCAAGCACCAATTGCAAAGATCTTTCAAAATTAATTAAATGAAAAGCTTCTAAATATAAAAAAATAAAATAAATAAAAATAGGTATATCTCTATATAAATAGCCTATATTTGTATAGGAAATCTAGGCTCTCTGGAGTCCATACCAATGCAGAACTCCTGGAATGTTTCTAAAATTTGCTTCTTTTTTTTTTACTGACACACTAATGCAGAAGACAAAACATAACACCAAAAGACAAACATTTATGTAAAAAAGCTAAGGTGTCCAAGACCACAGTACTGTATATTAAGGCAGTTCTCCAACGACTTTTCATTGACAGTAAAAAATTATAATTTTTTTTTTTTAATGAGCAGCATCTCACCAGATGCAATCACCAAAGTGAACTAGAGGCCATCCAAAACCCACAGTGTTTGTGTGCTGGCAGGGTGCACATCTGAAAAGACTTGCCTTTCAGTGAGAACAGCCCTATTAGTTCTGGTACTTTAGCGATATCGGATAACTGCGGCCCTTTTAAGGTATTAAGATCCTAGTCTGACAGTAATAAACCTCCAGCTAAAACAATGAACCAGGAATAGTCCTACTTATTACGCACACATTTGTCATAAAGCCTTTTCATCCAAAGGCTACCATGCCTAAATTGTTGACCGATTTCTTGAAGAAATTATTTTCCTTGGGATAGAGTGAAGCTCCTTTTTGATATAACTTGGTTAAAATAATCATTAAGCTAAATATCAATGACCTCCTACTGTTTTGCAAAGATTGCAAGCAATCAGGAAACATGACTGAAATGCAAGTTTGCATGCATTCTCAAGAAAATCTTTGAAGATTTAAGTTCATGTACCTCAGTCTCGCCTCGGACTGGGGAGGCTGGACCCGGCTGAGGTGGCTCAACCGGTCCGATCTCGCATTGGACTACGTGTGCTGGAAGTTGCCAACATGGTTCCGCGGGTCTGATCCTCTTTCCCTGCCCGGCGTCCATGTCCTCCCCCTTTTTCTCAGCGGTTACGGCGGGGTGAGGGTGCCCGGTGGCGATGCCCTTAGCTGTCCTGGGGTGGGCGGTGCCCACCTCTGGACCAGACACGGGACTCTTCATGAGCATTGCGTGGCTTCCGCTCACCGGGGCTAGATTGCGGGGAGAT